>CM024719.1:58348749-58493406 GCA_014182545.1 Eucalyptus globulus
GACTTGTAAATTTTCCCCCCTCCTTTTTTTTTTTTTTGGCTCGTTAAGATGTTTTCTTAACGAGCAGGATTTGAGAGGAGACCCGTGAGAGAGGGAGGGAAAAGGAAGGGCGGGGGAGACTCGCAAGAAAAAAAATTCCCCACAAATTTTTCAATGGGATGTTTTGTGAAGACGCAGAATTCAAAGGGGACAGGCTTGCTAATCGACGTACAGCTTTTGGATGGGATTTGCGCTTCCGTTCTTTCTGTGCCCCCTTTCTTCGAAGTAGCACTAAGAATATCTGTTGTCGTTGTATCACTAAGGAGGAATTTTGACCATGAATTAACATAAAGTAGCGTGTGCTCTTGATAATTTTTCCAAAATTCTTAATTAATTTTAAGACTTTTATGCTTTAATCTTAAATTTCATTTGTTTCGCAAAAAATAAATAATTTGAAAATTATTTTCCTAAAAATAATCGCTTGAAATAATTAGCTAATACAAAATATTCTTATTGTGTAGACAATAATTTATTTCTTAAATTAATTGTAAATGATGAAAATATTTTTCGTTTATTCATTTTAATAAATTATACAAATAATCATTTTTAGGAAATTTTTCCCCAGTTATTTATTTTCCTGACATAAACGGAATTTTTAGTATCGTCAAATCTAAAGTTGCTCTATATAAAAATAAACATAAAAAAAAAAGCTGCTATAGCGACTACAAAAAATGACGCGGTCTCTTAACAAGTTCTAAATGAAGTTTATTTCTTGCCTAAATTTTCATTATTAAATTGATAATTTTCTTTAACAATGTATTGATATTTGGAAAACTCAAGCAAGACCATTTTTTAATTTAGTTAAACCTAACAAGAAAACAAAAAGTTAGGTTTTCTCATATCATCATCTCACAACTTAATTCTGTCCATCTAAATTTATCATCAAGCTACGATCTTGATCAATTTAAGTACATAGGTTACATGAGATAGCGGTATTATACCCTGGGGATATCTTTTTTTTTTCCCCAATCCAACAGCCGGAGCTCTTGAATTAATTGAGATATTTAGATCCCAATCATTAAGCATTATCATTTTGCTGTTCCGATATGTGTTTTTTTTTTTCTAACTAATTTCAACACACTCGATTGAGAACGCCAATTACTTCCCAGCCACTAAAACCTCGTTCACATGCTACCTACACTGAATGTTTGATCCCACCCCACCTCTCCGTTCCTAAATAGGATAGGTTCAAATCGAGGATAATTTTATTTATCATCATTGGATAAGTGTAAAAAAGGGGATATTTGTAGCATGGATGTTGAAATGTCTTTCCAAGGTAACATAGTCTATGTCATGGGGAGACTTCGCAAAAAAGAAAATTTTAGGGGGGCTAGGGGAGGGAGACTTCGCAAAAAAAAATTTCCCAAAAACAATTTAGGGGGGCGCGTGGGAGACTCTGCGTGGGGAGACTCGCAAGAAATTTTTTTCCCCTACAGCCTTTTCAATGGGATGTTTTGTGAGGGCGCAGAATTCAAAGGGGGCAGACTTGCCATTGGATGGGGATTTGCGCTTCCGTTTTTTGTGTACCCTCTTTCTTCGAAGTAGCACTAGGACAGAATATCTGTTGTCGTTGCCTCACTAAGAAGAGGAATTTTGACCATGAATTAACACAAAGTAGCGTGTGATCTTGATAATTTTTCAAAAATTCTTAATTAATGATTAAGACTCATAAGCTATAATCTTAGAATTCCTTCATTTTGCAAAAAATAAATGATTTAAAATTTATTTTTTAAAGATAATCGCTTGAAATAATTAGTTAATGTAAAATATTCTTACTATCTCGATAATAATTTATATGTAAGTATATTCATGAATGATTAAAATATTTTTCTTAATTATTTATTTTTATGACACAAACAGAGCCTTATTATTGTCGAATCTAAAGTTACTCTATATAAAAAAATCCCCCCCCAAAAAGCTACCATTGGGAATAAAAAATTATGTGGTCTCTCACCAAGTTCTAAATGAAGTTTATTTCCTACCAAATCTTCATTATTAAATTGATAATTTTCTTTAACAATGTATTGATATTTAGAAAAGTGAAGCAAGACAATTTTTCAAATTACTTAAACCTAACAAGAAAACAAAAATTAGGTTTTCTCATATTATCATCTCACTAATTAATTCTGTTCATCTAAGTTAATCATCAAGCTACAATCTTGACTGATTTGAGTACATCGGTCACACCAGACATCGGTGTTATACCCTTGAGATATCTTTTTTTTTTTTTTCCCAATCCAACAGCTGGAGCTCTTGAATTATTCGAGATATTTAGATCCCAATCATCAAGCATCATCGTTTTGCAGTTCCAATATGTGTTTTTTCCTACCTAATTTCAACTAACTCGGTTGAGAACGTCATTGCGGTCGACAAATTAGAGGTGAGCCCTGCCCAATTACTTCCCAGCCACTAAAACCTCGTTCACATGCTATCTGCACTGATTGTTTGATCTGACCCCCACCTCTCCTTTCCTAAATAGGAACAGGTTTAAATCGAGGATAATTTTATTTATCATCACTGGATAAGTGTATAAAAGGGGAAATTTATAGCATGGATGTTGGAATGTCTTTACGAAGTAACATAGTCTATTTCGTGCTCGCCATCCAGCAATGAGGGCCAAAGCCACTTTTTTCCTTTTCTTTCTTTTTTCGCAATTTGGTTAAGAGGTACAGAATAATGAATTCGGTCTCCCCGGGCGAAAAAATCACTCTAGGAATTAAAAAATATTTGTTTTCTCGAGTGATGTTGCATACTCTACAATGGCCTCCTAATAAGCTTGTAGCCCAATCTGTAAATTACATGACCAAAACTTAGCAGCGCATTGGGCATACACGCTTATTCCTGTAGATAGCATGGCATAGAGGTCATGTTAACAGTAGTGACATCCAATTTAAATATGAGGAGGACATAATCACATCTCTTAAGCCGCATAGGTCGCTAGCATCGCAATTGCCTTGAAGTTGCGTACCAATAATGTCGTCTTCCGACCATTTCCCTGGATCTTATCACTTTTTCCACATCTGGTCTCTCTCTATGTGTCTCGCTATATTGAGGGTTTTGTCGAGATCTCAATGAGCTAACATGATCCAATTTGGTGTTGACATTATAGTGTTTCTCTATAGATGTAATTCATCATTGACAATCACGTTGATTCGCTTTGTAAAGATATAACCTCACAGATTTGTTAAACAGACACTCAGCATTCGTGGTATCCACAATGAAAAGGTTCTCTCTCCAACTGTGTCTGATAGAACACCAATTCACGTCTTGTGTAAAGTTTTGTGCAACTCAGGGAGGACCTCAAGACTCTGAAGGTCTATTAATTCCACGTTCCTCGTCCTTGCTAAAATAAGATAGGATGAACAGTTGTATGAAAAGGAAAAGGCGATCAGTAAATGCAAAGTTATACAAGTTTACAAGGAAATCGAGAAAAATAAGATCGAATAGAGCTGAACCACAGATGACTATCCATTATCTTCTTCTCAGGCATGTAAATAGTTCGTCCATCACATCTTACAGTTCTCCTGAAACACATTTTGCTTCCAGATGACCACCTGCACAAAGTTCTCATTCTTATGCTTCATATAGCCTCGAATGACTAGTCAGCAGATTTGAGGTCACATTCTCATTTTGATATGACTAGTTCTTGCTGGTTCATCCTTTTCCATTGCCCTGCCCTCTTATCAGTGAATGTGTACAAGTATCCATTGCAATTCATTTTCCATATAAACCGACCTTGAAACATGCTGCAACCTCATCAATCTAGAATGTGTTGAGGAAAATTCCCTTACTAATTTTGATGATTAACAAAAATTTCTTTGATTATGATGAGAAGTTTTTCCAAGAGAAAACTCTGATGAGCATCATCAGAAGTTATACATCAAACTCAGAGAGTCGGACTTTAAGTCCTAAAGTAATTAATATCTTCGATATTTGATTGTCGGGATATTATTCTAGAAGACAATCCTCTTGCAACGGCCATAAAATCAGTGGATTTCTTTCTATAATTAAGAGACTTATCCAAGAAGAAAGGAATATCAAATCCAATCTCTTAAGTTGGATTTTAGCGAATCTTGGATGAATCAATTTTGAAAAGACAAAATACTCTTTCCAAGTGAAGCACCCTACTCAAGGAAACTCTATTTACTGAATGAATAGCAGAATCGATGAGAGACTTCAATCTCGGCAACCTTGAAGCTATCAAATCTTCTAATAACATTCAAGATCACCAAGAAGTTTGGCTGAACGAACCTCTATGGAAATGTCCAAAGGTCAACTTGGATATAGAGGTTTATGTAAGAAGATTGAGAAGCTAAGAGCCCGTTTGGCAACTTACCAAACAAAGTGCTAGTTTATGTTATTTTGTTCTCAGGAGTAGATTTGGACCATAAATCCGTTTAGTAAATTTTTTTTTCCCATGAATAAAATTTATATTTTTTTATTCTCGGAAGTAGATTTGGAACATAATCAAAAAGTAAAAAATAATTGATTCTTTGTTCCCAGAACAATTCTAGAATCAAGCAACCTATTTTTTTTTTTTTCTTTTCTTTTCTTTTTTTTCTTGTTCTTCTCTACTCTTTCTTCTTCTTCATGCTACCACCACCACCGTTGCCACCAACCGCCGTCATCGTCCACCGCCGCCCATCGCCATTGATAACTAGTCTAGCGAGCTCGCTGAAGGCTCACCAGGCTAGGGCGAGGTCCAACAGCTCGCCAGAGGCTAGCCCAACCACTGCCGAGGGGGGCCTCGCCCAAGCCTCCCGGTCACTTTGGTGGTGGCTTGGCCTTGCCAAATCTAGGCAAGGCCGCTCACCCAGCCATGGCTCGCCCAAGCCTCACCCAAGCCTCGCCCAGCTGCCAACGAGGCTCGGCTGACGAGGCATGGCCTCACTGAGGGTTGGTGATGCTCTGGTGAGGTCACTAAACCTCGTCTCGGCCGTTGTCAATCATCCCAAGGCTGGCAATTGGCAACTTGAAGAAGAAGAAGAAGAGAAAGAAAGGAAAAAAAGAAAAAAAAAAAAAAAAAAAAAAAAAAGGAAAAAGTAATTTTAATTATTTAAAAATCAAAAGAAAATGATTTGGAGTAGAAATTTTGAGTATGATGCCAAAAAACAACTTTATTCTAGGAATTGAAATTTTGGACAGTTATCAAACGACTTAAAATGCTTAAAAATTATTCCCGAGAACAATTAAAAAAAATTATTTTTGAACAGAAATTATTTTCGGGAACAAAAGTGTTATCAAATATGCCATAAAAGGAATGAATACAGAGAACTGAAATTCTAAAATCTATAATTCCTAAGTTTTGAATGTTCTTCATTCATACAAATTTGTCTCTAAGAGCTATACTTTATAATTTCTTTAGAGGTTGAGAGTGCGTGAGAATTTGTTCATACTAGCCTGAGTCTCTATTACTTGAATCTTGTAACTTTTGACAGATTGATCTAGTGAAATCTAGCCAATTGATTATCAATGCAGGAGAGTGGATGTAAGCTTGCAAAAGCTGAACCACTATAATTGTTTATGTACAATTTTATATCCCTTACTCTCTTTATTTTATTTGTCTCAACGGTTAAGGGTTATTTGCACACCGGTAAGATCTTATAGTTGTTCGGATTGTGATTAACAACTGTTCTATTGCAATAACATTTTAAATTCCTTTTATTCTTGTCGCGACCTACCCTCGGGGGGAGGGAACAGGTTTAGGGGTATTGCCCAAAGGACGGGGCCTAAGGCCCATGATCGAAGCGCGGACTCTCCCAAGCCCATACCCAGCGTGACGTTGGGATATTTTTAAGAAATTTTGCACAAAAGGAGTCGCCACTAGCCTATTGGGGTCGGCTAGAAACCAAGGAGGTATGGGAGTACACCTCACTTCCCTACGCAACCAGAGAATCTAGGTTCGGGACTTGATTACACTAATTAATCAATTAGTGCCATTTCGGTACCTAATCTTGTTCATTTTAACAAAATGATTTTTGACAACAGTTTGGATTAATTTTATACTTATCCACTAACATATGAGGTGATCATGCGGGTGCGCAATCATTAAAGTAAACATCATAATTATCAAGATTCTAATTGCCATAAAATTAAACACATGCAATCAAACGTAATTAGATTTACAAATTAAACATGCAACATAATCAATATACAAGCACATAAAGGTCTAATTACCCTAAAATGGCAATACATGGCAAGCACATAAAGGTTTAATTACCCTAAAATGGCAATACATGGCAAGTCCTAATCAAACCCCATTATTTTTGGATTTTTAAAATTTTAATTTTTTTTAAATTTTTTTAAAAAATAATTATTTTTAATTTTTCTTAAATTTTTAATTTTTTTGGATTTTCGAAATTGTTTTGAATTTTTAATTTTTTTTTAATTTTTAATTAATTTTTTAAAAAATAATTTTTTTTTTTTTTGAATTTTCGAAATTTTTTTTTTTTTTTTAAATAACAAAATAATTTTTGGGACCAGGCCCGGCCGTCCAACCCGGCCTGGGTTCGGCCCGGATCGGCGTTGATCGGGTCCGGGTCGGAGACCCAGGACCCGAGGTTCGGGTCCAACAGCCCAAGTGGGCCCGGCTTGGGCCCGGCCAAAAAGTCTCCCCTCCTCCCTTTTTAAAAAGCAAGCAGGCCCTCCAGCCTATACTAAACCAACCCAAGCCCAAAAACCATAAGTAAAAACAGCCCAATTCGCCCAAAACCCTACCCGATTGGAGGCTCGGTGCGACCCGTTTTGTGGCTGAAACCCTAGGGTTTCTTCGCACGTCGCGTCTCGGCGGCGGAGACGCGGTGGGCGGCGGACGGCGGCAGCAGCAGCAAGAAGGCGGCGGCGGTTCGGCGACGATCGGCATTGGTCGAACGGCAACGGCGGCAGCTTGCTTGAACGGCGTCGGGTTGAAGCGGCGAGGGAGGGCGAGCAGCGGTCGGCTCGGCGCTGGTCCGAGCGGCACGGGCGGAGCAGCGAGGGCGGGAGGCGGTGGTTCGCGAGGGCGGTGACGACGTCGGGGTCGGCGAACGGGAGCTCGGCCTGCTGCAGGCGGTCGCGGCGTCGCGACTCGAGTGGGAAGCTTGGGCGGGAGGGACGGCGGCTTGGCGCGGTGGGTCGCTCGGATTGCGCGGTTGACACGCGGATGCGCGGTGCCACGGGGTCGCACCCGGCACGGTAGATCCGGGGCGAGGCGTGGCCGGCGGATCCAGGCAAAGCGGAGAGCACGGCGTAGTGGTGGCCGCGAGGCGGCTGTTGGGATGGCGTGCGGAGGGTGGCGCGGTGCTCGCGATCTCGTGCTCGAGCAAGAGAGTGCAATGACGAGGCCGAGCAAAGGTGGCGTCGGGTTGCTGGTCGAGTGGCACGGGCGGAGCAGCGGGCGGGGAGCGAAAGGTAGCTTCGCTCGGAGGAGGCTCGGAGCGGATCTCGTGGGCGTCGGAGCCGAGGAGGACTCGGCAGCAGGGGGTCTCGACAAGAGGCGGGGCCTCGGGCTTGCGGGAGTCTCGGCGGCGCGCGAGGGGTTTGACGAACGCGGATCTCGCAAGTCGAAGGCGAGCGGAGCAGAGCGGGTCGGCGCTTGGCGGTCACGGGTGCGGGCGGCTCGAACGGCTTCGGGCTCGGAGGAGGGCGGCTTGGATGGCGGCGGGAAGGAGCAGCATCGGACGAGTAGATCACGGGCGGTGCAAGGGCAGCAACAGCTTTGCGGGGATCTCGCGGTTTGCAAGTGAGGCGGAACGCGACGGCGGATGGCGGAACGGCGACGCGGCGTCCAGCGAGGTCGCAGACGAGACGGGCTCGCGGTTGAGGGGGAGCAACGCGGCCGGAGGAGACGGCGGTTGCGGCAGCGTCGCGGCTCCTAGGCGGGTTGAGGCGGCAAGGCAGCTCGGACGGCATCGGGTTGAGGCGGTGAGGAGGGCAGCGGCGGCGCGCTGCCGCTGCCCCTCCCCCTCCCGTTTCTTCGGATTTGGGTTCCGGGGTGGGCGGCGACGAACGGTAGGGACGGCGACGGCGAGTCTTCTTCAACTCTCTCTCTCTCTCTCTCGCGATCTCCTTCTCTCTCTCTGTTCTCCTCCCCTTTTAGTCTCCTCTACGTCTGTTCTCCACGCTTTGGGTCCGCCCCCATCTCTCTACGCCCTCCTTCGGTCTTATACTTCCTTTCTTTTTCTGTAGGTATTCCGAGCGAAGACCTCCTGCCGTGCCAGCTGGTCGATCGGTCTACTTCCCCCGACCCAGCGGATCGCGCCGAACCTTGATCCTCTTGCTCTCGCTATCTTCGCCGCAACTTCGCTACTCTGTTTTTTTCTTCTTGCGGGTCTTTTTCAGCGAAGACCAGCAAGAGGGGGGAAGAAAGCTGGGCACGAGCCGAGCCGAGCCGAGGAGAAAGAAGAGGAAGATGGGCCGTGCGTGGGCCACGCGAGGGAGAAAAGAAGATGGGCCGCACAAGGGCTGCGCGTGGGGGAAAAAGAAAGAGAGAATGGAGTCTCTCTTTTTGTTTTGTTTTTCTTTTCTTTTTTTTTTTTTTAATTACTTAATTTTTTTGTATTTTCTTTTTTTTTTGTTGTTTTTTTTTTTTTTTTTTTAGTGGCTAATTCTAATCTTGTACACAATTAAGTTTTAAGTAAAATAGTAAAAATTAGGTGTCAACAGCTGCCCCTCTTTGAATGGGAGCCTCGAAGAGGTTCATTTCAAAGACAAAAGACACCTAATTTTTTCAATGGTAGAGGACCCAGTGCATAGGCATGTATCGAGGTCGATGGAAAGAACTCATAATTATGGGTGTGTGTCTTGTCAATAAGAGGAAGAAAACTCCGGGCTACAAAGCTCTCCGGTCATAAAAAGCTCTCTCCGGGCTATAAAGCACTCTTGTGTCATAGGAAGAAGGACTCCGGGCTACAAATTCTCCGGGCTACAAAAGCTCTCCGGGCTACAAAGCTCACCGTGTCATAAGAAGAAGGACTCCGGGCTACAAAGCTCTCCGGGCTACAAAAGCTCTCCGGGCTACAAAGCTCACCGTGTCATAGGAAGGACTCCGGGCTACAAAGCTCTCCGGGCTACAAAGCTCACCGGGCTACAAAGCTCTCCGGGCTACAAAGCTCACCGTGTCATAGGAAGAAGGACTCCGGGCTACAAAGCTCACCGGGCTACAAATCTCACCGTGTCATAGGAAAAAGGAGGTTGAAGGACTCCGGGCTACGGAAAGCCCACCGAGTCATAAGAAGGGGATTGAAGGACTCCGGGCTATGGAAAGCCCACCGGGTCATAAGAAATGGGTTGAAGGACTCCGGGCTACGGAAAGCCCACCGGGTCATAAGAATGGGGTTGAAGGACTCCGGGCTACAGAAGCCCACCGAGTCATAAGAATGAGAGGGACTCCGGGTTACGGAAAGCCCACCGGGTCATAAGACGAGGTAGAGGGACTCCGGGCTACGAAAAGCCCACCGAGTCATAAGAATGAGGTTGAAGGACTCCGGGCTACGGAAAGCCCACCGGGTCATAAAAATGGGGTTGAAGGACTCCGGGCTACTGAAAGCCCACCGGGTAATAAGAATGACATGGTTTAAGGACTGAACCTTGTGGTTTACGGATAGTCCACGAACCGGTGGTTTAAGGATGATAAGAACCTTGTGGTTTAAGGATGGGGTTTTAGACCGTAAAAATGTCTCACAATGTAAAAAACGGGTTTCGACTAGATGTGATGGTCTCACCGTGTAAAAACTGGTTTTGACTTGATGTGATGGTCTCAATAAAAATGGGTTTTGATTTGATATGAGTTTTTGACTATGATAGTCTTATCATGTACAAACAGGTTTCCCACCGAAATGAAGGTCTCACCGTTTACAAACGGGTTTTGAAAGGAAGATCTCACCACGTACAAACGGGTTTCGGCCGAGAGGAAGGTCTCATCGTGTACAAATGGGTTTCATAAGAAGATGACATGGTTTACAAACGGTTTCGACCATGAACCTTGTGGTTTACAAACAGGTTTCCACTAACCGTGAAGGTTTAGGTCGTGTACCAACCTGGTTTTGACTAGGATAAACCCACTAACCCGTGGTTTAAGGATAGACCCACGAACCGTGTGGTTTAGGAAAGCCACCAACCTCGTGGTTTAAGGATAAACCCACCAACCGTGTGGTTTAAGGATAGACCCACAAACCGTGTGGTTTAGAAAAGCCACCAACCCCGTGGTTTAAGGATAGACCCACGAACCGTGTGGTTTAAGGATAGACCCACCAACCGTGTGGTTTAGGAAAAGCCACCAACCCCGTGGTTTAAGGATAGACCCACCAACCGTGTGGTTTAAGGATAGACCCACCAACCGTGTGGTTTAAGGAAAGACCCCAACCCGTGTGGTTTAGGATAAACCCACCAACCCCCGTGGTTTAAGGATAGACCCACCAACCATGTGGTTTAAGGATAGACCCACGAACCGTGTGGTTTAGGATAGACCCACCAACCCCGTGGTTTAAGGGATAAACCCACGAACCGTGTGGTTTAGGAAAGCCACCAACCCCGTGGTTTAAGGATAAACCCACCAACCGTGTGGTTTAGGAAAGCCACCAACCCCGTGGTTTAAGGATAAACCCACCAACCATGTGGTTTAAGGATAGACCCACGAACCGTGTGGTTTAAGGATAGACCCACGAACCTTGTGAGATGACATGGTTTAAGGTTGACCATGAACCCTTGGTTTTTAGGGAGGCACCCGCTAACCCTTCGAAAACCGCATGGCTTCACTAAGGAATCCTGTCAAACTCAACTTGAGTGAATGTCATTAGAGACGTCATCAAGAGATGTATTGGCAATATTGCAACATTAATTAAACAAGCTAATCAAGCTAAGTCCAACTGCTTTTAAAAAGCATTCGATGTCAATCAGCATCAAGTGGCGCAAAATTGTCATCTTGCTTGTGGATATATCATTAATCATCAAATTCTCTAGAAGTTAAGTTCTTATCAAGACAATCATGACTCGTGAACAAGGCTCATTAAGCATGCCAAACTAGAGCTTCTTAGTTAGAAAGGGCTTCTCACACACTTTCGATAAAATGGCTGCTTGATCCCATCCATTCATGTGGGAGATAACCGGTTGCTGAGGGTATCTCACATACCCTAGATCAAAGGCTTTCAGAAACATTCGCGATGAGCACAATATGATCGATCAAAAAGATCTTTTGAAAAGACCGCAATATAGGCTCGTTTAGGGCTTACACAAATGAATTATTGCTTTGAGGCCAGTAAAGGAACACTTGTTGCTATCTTCGTCGGTTTACAAGTCGAGAACTTGAAAGATAAGACAAGATAGGATTGCTTCCACTTCTTCAAGCAATAGCTTCTTCGTGGCATTCTCATTTTCACTCAAACCATCCCAATCAGAAGAGACTTCGGAAGAGGGTTATAATGCTGGCTCGGGAAAGGCTTGAAAGGCTTAAAATTTTCAAAATGGTCTTTAAGAGTCAGTGATCATCATGGCATCGTGACCGGGTCACTTGACCTTTCGAAAGCATTTGGCTCTTGAAACACAACACATCTCGAAAGTTCATTCACCGATTATTTCTGCATAAGAGCTTTGCTCTTTTCTCTAATTTCCTTTGTCCTTTGCGATGATTTTTTTTTTTTTTTTTTTCACAGCACTTGGATTTTGATAATTTTTCTTTGACATAAGATATAACCCTTTTGGCTCTTTTTCTTGACGGGCATTGGCCTTGCTTTTACTAGGCACACTTTGCTTTTTCATGCCCCCTAGTTTGTCAAACTTTTTGCTCTTTGAACTTTGGTAGCTCTATGACTTTTGAGATGCTTTTCACATTTTCTCGTGATTGTCAATTGTATTTAGTCAATTCTTATGCCTTGCCCCATGAAGGGAAATGATCACCGCTCTGGGTTTAGAAATGAATAATCAGGCCCAAATTGGTTAAAGCAATAGGTATCAGTGTTTGGGTAGAGAAGGAAATGCTCTTCTTCACCTTGGGATGAGTCGAGCTCTAATGAGAATTCCTTTGAAGCTATCACCAGAAGATTGATGCAAGTGAAAGTAATAGAATCTTTCTCAACCTTTCGTTTTACAACATGATCATAACCTCCTATGTTGCCCCAATGTAAGGTCGTTCTCGATAGGAGTACTTTGAAGGATCATCTTTTTTTCAGCCCAAAGGGGTAACAAGAGATCAGTGCAATGCTTTAGGATTGATGAAGGAAATGCCTTTATCATTTCGATCTTTGTGCTCAATGCGAATGAATCATTCGTCCTAAGAAAATGTCTCTTTCACTTAGCTCTCAAAAGTGTTTGAAGGATGTGTTTGGAAATGGCTTGCCTTTCTTCATCCTAAGCACTTCTTGTTTGGCATGGTTAACGTCTCAATCTCACTCTGTCAAATCATCTGAGTAGATCAATCTCCATAGGAAAATCTGATTTTTAAATGAATAATTCATAAGACAAGAAAACAATTTTGAGATAAAAAATACTCAAAAAGTTTGCAGAAAATTTTTTTTTTCTCTTCTCATTTTTGTGCTTTCTCTAAGAAAGCGCCAAAGGTTTTTTTTTTTTTTCATTTTTTTTTGCTTTAAAAAAAGATTGAGAAGAAGGGTACTTACCTGTGGCATGGCGACCCGGTAACCCTGTAAAGAATGTAAAAGAATATATTAGCGCAAAGATCTTTAGGGATTGAAATGTTGGAAACGATACATTATTACCCTTCATTTGCTTTTATCCTTTGAGGGCTAACATCTCTTGGATTCACCCTTGTAGATATTTGCTAACTTGGCATTACCTTTTGCTTACATTTTCCCTTAATCGTTTGATGTCATCTATCAAAGGAAAGAAAGAATCATGTCAGAGACGCTATCCAAAATGAGCAATTGGAATCGACACCATTTACCCTTCATGTGTTTTCATTCTTCAGGTATGAACTTTGCTTGAAGTTGCTAGAATTGATTGAAAAATGGCTATGTGGCCCTAATTTTATCCATAAAAAGCACTTATTTATTGTATACAACAATTCACAAAGTTTGATTCCTGTTTTTTTTTTAGATGATCTTTCTGAAGAGATGTTTAGCTGATAAGGAGCTTGAAAATTTTATATATGGATCATGAGATGTGTTTTTCAAGATTTTGTTTTGAAAGGAGAGTGGGTGCTCCTTGTTTCCACATTTGAGGATATTGTTCTTTAGATGCTTTGCCCGTTTATTGTCTTGATGGAAGGCGCTACTTCTACGGTCAAGGTGCAACATTTTTCCCATTCATCACCCTGCAAGAAGAGGAGATGAAACAAGTTATCTCCATTCTTAGTTAGGTTCAACTAAGGAACGATACATCATTCTTGATGAATTTGATAATGTTGTTCCAGCACACTTCATTGGTGGGGGAGGAGAGATTTTTTTTTTTTAAAATCAAACATTGCTCTCCCACTCTTTATTTGACAAACATTTGCTATGTTTGGATCTATCCTGTATCAAAGAAAATGACATGTCATTCATTTTTTTTTTATACTGAAGAGAATCAAGTTTAGGAATGAGATACATCCTTTTCAAAGTCGGGCGATCAACATCCCAAGATATCTCTAATGGAGGAATGGATAATATTGCCATCCTGTTTCATTTGAATCTTTCCTTGTTCAAGATGAACAAGACTTAAAAATACTCCACCGCGTTTGTTAGGAACGTTACAAAAGTTGACACTCTTGATGTCTCCTTGATAATGGAAAAGAAAACCATGTCAAAACAGTATCAGAAATTGATGATTGAAATCGATACAGTTTACTCTTCCTTCAATTTCGCCCTTTTGGATGCTTGGCAACTCCCTTCATTTGTCTCATCATGCAAAGTGAATGAAATTGATGGGCTATTTTGGTTCCTAAGGCATTTGCAAATAACAAAACTTCCCAGAATGGAATTCAACTTCGCTCCGCCTCTATGGAAAATTGGTGTCAACAATGCCTCAATGCATGTTTGCTTCTCGAGTTCGATGAGCCTAAGAAAATGACTACATGAAGAAGGGCCTAAGCAAAGTTTTCTTGAAATTCATTTTGGAAGGTAGACATAAAGGTTCGCTTGAAACATTTCTGAATTTGTTTTTTTTCTTTTCTTTTCGTTTTTTTTTTTTTTTTTTTTTTTTTTTTGTGATGATTTTCACGAAATTGAATTCCATCATAAAAAATGAGTCACATGATTTACCAAAGCATCAATTGGATCTGTGATCAAAACCCAAAATGGAAAACAAGATTCTTAACAAGAATAAAAACAATGATAAAATGCAAAAAACTCTTGTATAGATAAGAGTAAAAATCAACTCTCGTTCTAGCCCTAGAATTCATTTCTCTATGTAGTCAAACACGAGAATGTCATGGACATTACACATAACCTGCAAAAAGATGACAATGTCAGTACGTGAATGAGAGAAAATGATATCTTAATGAGATCACTTCTTACAATAAAATCAATGCGACGATACATGCCCCACAATCCTTATTATGGGATTTTAGTATTTCGCCAAGATTTTATCATAAGAGAAGACATCATTAAAATTATCAATATACGGCCATCAATCGAATATCCACTTTTATTCCAAAAGTTTCATATGCAAAAGTGTCATTGATTTTTGAAAGATTGATTTGTGATTTTACTCCTAGAAAAATAAAGTGATTTCTATTTTGAGGAATTTGTACACAAAATGATTTGCATTATAGTCCCAAAATGTGAGAATGAGAAAATTTGATAAAAAAATGCAATTTCAATTTTTGTGCCCCAATATAAAATCACAACTTGAAAGTTTTTTTTTTCTTTCTTTTTTTTTTCAAAATGATTTTGAGCCCATAACTAGAAATTTAAACAAAACCATGTGTTCAACGGGGCCAAATCAAAATGTTTAGAACTTGCATTCAAATGCTCACTTATCAAAAGTGATTGCCAATTTTTAAATCATAAGCCTAAATCGCCAAGGGCATTCGATTGATTTCCGCAATTTTAAAATGAAAATGCAATACAAAGTGGACAAATAAAAAGGAAAATGATACTTACAATGGATGCCAACCTTTGTCTTTGCTTTTTTTTTTTTTTTTCTTTTTCAATTACATAGACATGCACATGGAATGTGGTTCGATTTCTACTCTATACGGCTCAAAATGAAGCCATAGGATCACCGGACTGAACCAACAAGATCGTGGCTGGGTCGGGTTACCCATGACTCCGGCTTTGTCAAAGAACCGACCCGTGTCGCATGCTCGCAGACCGGGGTGGGTACCTTCAACGTGAAGAAAGAAATTTCGGGGTAGAGATGGGCGACTCGTACTACGCGGTTGTAGTCGGAGTGGTATCCACCTCAACACCATCCTAAATGATCCTATGCGGCCCGGGTCCGGCGGCAGGTTGTGTTAAAGTGTAGTGCAATGCAGGAAACGCATGCATGACAATTTATAAACAATCAGCACTTCATATATAAAAATAAACCATACATTCCTACACCTCACTGCAAGACAAAGGTAAGCAAACACTTCCCCATATACCTCCTATTCTGCAAAAACATTTAACACCTTTCATGTTAGGGACGTACCTGGAATCCTCGCTGCCAAACAAAAATATTTTTTTAAACAAGATTAATTCTGGCCTAAGTCCTCTAAGGTTCAAAACCAAGGTCCCCAGCGGAGTCGCCAAGCTGTCGCGACCTACCCTCGGGGGGAGGGAACAGGTTTAGGGGTATTGCCTAAAGGACGGGCCTAAGGCCCATGATTAGGCGTGGGCTCTCCCAAGCCCATACCCCGCGTGACGTTGGGATATTTTTAAGAAATTTTGCACAAAAGGAGTCGCCACTAGCCTATTGGGGTCGGCTAGAAACCAAGTGAGACATGGGAGCGTGCCTCACTTCCTACACAACCAGAGAATCTAGGTTCGGGGACTTGATTACACTAATTAACTAATTAGTGCCATTTCGGTACCTAATCTTGTTCATTTTAACAAAATGATTTTCATCAGGCAGTTTGGATTAATTTTATACCTATCCACTAACATAGGAGGTGATCATGCAAGTGCACAATCATTAAAGTAAAATCATAATTATCAAGATTCTAATTGCCATAAAATTAAACACATGCAATCAAACGTTAAACAAATTAAACATGCAAATAATAAATACAAGCACAATAAAAAAATGGCATACAAGAAAATAAAGGTTTAATTACACTAAAATGACAATACATGGCAAGTCCTAATCAAACCCCATTATTTTTGGATTTTTAAAATTTTAATTTTTTTTTTTTTTTTTTTTTTTAAAATTTTTTTTTTAATTTTTTTTAAATTTTTAATTTTTTTTTTTTTTTTTTTTTGAAATTTTTGAATTTTAATTTTTTTTTTTTTTTTAATTAATTTTTTTTAAAAAATAATTTTTTTTTTTTTAATTTTCGAAATTTTTTTTTTTAAATAACAAAATAATTTTTGGGACCAGGCCGGTCCAACCCGGCCTGGGTTCGGCCCCGGTCGATCGGCGTTGATCGGGTCCGGTCGGAGACCGGACCCGAGTTCGGTCCAACAGGCCCAAGTGGGCCCGAAGCTTGGCCCAGCCCAAAAAGTCTCCCTCCTCCCTTTTAAAAGCAAGCAGGAAACCCTAGGGTTTCTTCGCACGTCGGCGTCTCGGCGGCGGAGACGCGGTGGGCGGCGGACGGCGGCAGCAGCAGCAAGAAGGCGGCGGCGGTTCGGCGACGATCGGCATTGGTCGAACGGCAACGGCGGCAGCTTGGCTTGAACGGCGTCAGGTTGAAGCGGCGAGGAGGGCGAGCAGCGGCGTCGGGTCGCTGGTCCGAGCGGCACGGGCGGAGCAGCAGGCAGGGAGGCGGTGGTTCAGCGAGGGGCGGTGACGACGTCGGGGTCGGCGAACAGGAGCTCGGCTGCTGCAGGGCGGTCGCGGCGTCGCGACTCGAGTGGGAAGCTTGGGCAGGAGGACGGCGGCTTGGCGCAGTGGGTCGCTCGGATTGCAGCAGTGACGACACGCAGATGCGCGGTGCCACGGGGTCGCGCTTCGGCACGGTAGATCTGGGCAGAGGCGTGGCCGGCAGATCTGGGCAAAGGCGGAGGCACGGCGTAGTGGTGGCCGGCAGAGGCAGGCTGTTGGGATGGCGTGCGGAGGGTGGCGCGGTGCTCGCGGATCTGGTGCTCGAGCAAGAGAGTGCAATGACGAGGCTGAGCAGTGGCGTCGGGTTGCTGGTCAGAGTGGCACGGGCGGAGCAGCGGGCAGGGAGCAGAAGGTAGCTTCGCTCGGAGGAGGCTCGGAGCGGATCTGCTGGGCGTCGGAGCCGAGGAGGACTCAGCAGCAGGGGGTCTCGACAAGAGGCGGGGCCTCGGGCTTGCAGGAGTCTCGGCGGCGCGGCGAGGGGTTTGACGAACGCGGGATCTGCAAGTCGAAGGCGAGGCAGAGCAGAAGCGGGTCGGCGCTTGGCGGTCACGGGTGCGAGGCGGCTCGAACGGCTTCGGGCTCAGAGGAGGGCGGCTTGGATGGCGGCAGGAAGGAGCAGCATCGGACGAGTAGATCACGGGCGGTGCAAGGGCAGCAACAGCTTTGCGGGGATCTCGCGGTTTGCAAGTGAGGCGGAGCGCGGCGGCGGATGGCGGAACGGCGGCGCGGCGTCAGCGAGGGTCGCGAGACGAGACGGGCTCGCGGTTGAGGGGGAGCAACGGCGATCCGGAGGAGACGGCGGTTGCGGCAGCGTCGCGGCTCCTAGCAGCGGGTTGAGGCGGCGAGGCAGCTCGGACGGCATCGGGTTGAGGCGGTGAGGAGGGCAGCGGCGGCGCCGCCGCGCCGCTCCCTCCCCCTCCGTTTCTTCGGATCTGGTTCCGGGGTGGACGGCGACGAACGGTAGGGACGGCGACGGCGAGTCTTCTTCAACTCTCTCTCTCTCTCTGCCGATCTCCTTCTCTCTCTGTTCTCCTCCCCTTTTTAGTCTCCTCTCTGTTCTGTGTTCTCCCTGCTTTGGGTCCGCCCCCCTGCTCTCTACTGCCCTCCTTCGGTCTTATACTTCTGTCCTTTCTTTTTCTGTAGGTATTCCGAGCGAAGACCTCCTGCCGTGCCAGCTGGTCGATCGGTCTACTTCCCCGACCCGCGGATCGCGCCGAACCTTGATCCTCTTGCTCTCGCTATGCTGCTGCAACTTCTGCTACTCTGTTTTTTTCTCTTCTTGCAGGTCTTTTTCAGCGAAGACCAGCAAGAGGGGGGAAGAAAGCTGGGCACGAGCCGAGCCGAGCCGAGGAGAAAGAAGAGGAAGATGGGCCGTGCGTGGGCCACGCGAGGGAGAAAAGAAGATGGGCCGCACAAGGGCCTGCGCGTGGGGGAAAAAGAAAGAGAGAATGGAGTCTCTCGTTTTTGTTTTGTTTTTCTTTTCTTTTTTTTAAATTACTTAATTTTTTTGTATTTTCTTTTGTTTTGTTGTTGTTTTTTTTTTTTTTTTTTTTTAGTGGCTAATTCCTAATCTTGTACACAATTAAGTTTTAAGTAAAATAGTAAAATTTAGGTGTCAACAATTCTGCACCATCATCTATTCACCCTCATTTAGGTGATTCATCTAGGCTTAACAAAATGTTATTTACAGATGAGTATTATGATGTGAGTTCGAAATTGTCTGGCTCTGTAAGGAAATACTAATGTAAATAGTGAAAGCAAAATTACTGCATCACTCGTTTCAAATCACCCGAGCCCAATCAAGAATCATAGCTATAAACTTCACAGGTACTCGTCCAAGAAAAGATATAAAACTGTAAAAGGAGAGGGACATTGCCATATTTCTCTAAGCAATGTTGTAGGGGCTTAACACTGTTTGACAAATTTATCTGGGCATAGAAGTGGTTGATTCTTAGACAAAAAATAATAATAATAATTTATACATCAACTGGAGTGAGCAAAACACGCACTGGCATTAAAATATCTTACAATGAAAGTGTGCCACATTTTCTTTTTACAAAGAGAAATGAGGATGTAAATTACAGAAACTTAGCATGGTGCCTTACCCGAGTTTGAGTGCACAAATGAGTTGAATCTATGTATCATGTAAACTCAACCTGAAGAGTCCTTATGGACCGGATTCCCTGTAGCAGTGCTTTCTGTTATATGGGGAACTCTGACGCAGAGAGAGAAAAGAAGGGGGGGAGGGGGCGATTATACAGTAACGCAATAAACAGAGAGTATTATATGGAGAAATAAGATACCTAAAACAAAATATCCTTTTTTTCCACTAGAAATGATAACATAAATAACCAAGAGGTAGTTAGATGCCTTACCCTAGGTTCCATGGCACGAAGAGTTGATCCTCAATGGTCCAGTGAAGATGAACTAGGCCTGAAGGAAGCAATATACACAGGACTCTCAGTGGAGGTGCTTGCTGACATGTTGGGAGTTCTGTCTTCAAAGAAAAGAGCAGCCTATGACAGAGCGATGGTTCTAAGCACGAGTGATGTAGTTTGATATAATATTACGTTGTCACCACATCCTCGTACAATCCTGTTGAATGTATTCTTTGTCAATATGCCAGTAGAGCTTTTCTTACATGGCAATAGCAATTGAAGCTTCACAAGGTTTGGAATTTAAAATCATGCAAAAATGTACAGCTGTTACAAGCTTTCAAGATATTGATGTATGAACAGACAAGGACATCTTCTTCTGATCACGTGAGCATCTTCTTTAGCATTTTTATCCTGAACACCCTCGTCGAGAAGTTCATAATCACAACAAGCTATACGACTTCTCTTCAACAAGTCTTCCTGAACAATCTTAGGCGCTGTTACCCCCTTTTCGTCAGCCCAGAAAACGGTTTTCACTACCTCTAGAGCAATACCTTGCGAACCATAACGTGAATGACCCCAAAGCCTCATGAACCCTATGTTTCACACAAAGTCAATTTCTTACTCATCCAAATGAAGCAAACATTGGAAGAAATCTCCTCAATTTTTCCGAGTAGCAGGTTATATCCAGAGTCAACATCCGCTGCTTTAGATAATCCATCAATCATCATACAGCATGTGTAACTGTTGGGCTGGCAACCTTCGACACTCATCTCATTAAAAAGCTTTGCTGCCAGATTAATTTATAGTTTCCCCTGAAAAACATTAATTATGGTAATTTATGTTGCTTTCGTGTGAGAAACCTTACAATGCTCTGCCACTTTCCTGCAAGGTTGTAAGCTTAATGCAGCTGCCCATGATCACAAGGCCCATTAACCAGTGTGATAACTCACAATATGTGGTTAAATTCCCCTTTACTTCCGTCTTATCGAGCAAATTCTAATCTTCCTCTACTTTGCGAGCCTTGCATAAGCTCTCAATGAGTATACAGTAAGTAATGATGTTAGAGATGCACTGTTCCCCAACCATCGTGTCGAATGTTTCCATCACGTGTTCAAATTTTGAAGCCTTGTTGCCCAGGCCATTCGACAAAGATTATATGTGGTCACATCGGCAAAAATGCCATAACTGCGCATTCTCTCTAATTGCGCTATCCAACTTCAGTTGCTTACAATTGACATCAGCCAATGTATAGAAAGTAAAAATGTTGGGAGGTACCCTCTGGTTATAGCATCATAAGCATCAGATACGGATCCCATCATGCGAAGTCCATTAATAACTAAATTGTACGTCCATATCTCAGGGGAATAACCAATTTTGGACATCGCAGTCATTTATTCCAAGGCTTCTATTGTAAACCCCTTCTGGGACAAGCCTCTGATCACTGTATTGGAGAGAACAACATCAGATTTCACTCTTCTTGAAACCTCATTAAACAAATTCAGCCTGGCTGCCATCACCATCTTGGCAGAACCCACTGATGAGAGAACAATATGTGAATTGATCCGGCACAAGTCGCCTGAAAACTGCATCATTGAGGATCTTGTTTGCAACTTCCGTCAGACCAACTTTGCAGGATTCATTGATTATGGGGTTGCATCTATAGTCGTCTAGCTCGAGCCCACAGTACACATTTTACTCAAAAAGCTTTCAGCTTCCACAGCCCTAGAGTTCTTACACAAGCCACCAATTGAAGTGTTATACATGACAACATGTGGAGTCAAACTTCCTGCAGTCACTCTTTCCAACAATTTCACTGCCTCAACAAGAGTGCCTTTGGACTTGATTCCGTCTTCAGGACATTGGCAAGAGGCTTTTCGGTCTCCTGGAAGTCCCCATTCTTACAATGTATATGAATAAGCTTGTTGAATATTGTAATATCAGGATAAATATCTAAACTAAGCATATCAAGAAGCAAATTTGTATGCTTCACATCAATCATTTTGTTGGCTGCGGAGAGAATTTAATTCGTTGGCTGCTGGGCAGTTGCGGTTCAAAGCCGTGAAGGCCAAGCCAACGCTAGCCGAAGTGTAGAACGAGAACTCCTTTAAGCTCCGTTTGTGGAAAATGACTACGTTTTCCAAATTTTTCAAGGTTGATTTTACAGAAAATAAACTAGTTAAGAAAAATATTTTCCATGAAGGGAAAAAGGTTTTCTGAGATAGAGGAAAATGTTTTCCACTTTTGAGAAAGAGGAAAACATTTTTCTTACTCACTTTCTCTTATCTTATACCCATATTAACCTTTTTTTCTTTTTAAAAATTTGAATTTTTAATTCTTTTTCTTTCTTTCTTTCTTTTTTTTAGTCTGTGTATGGTGAACCAACACTTCCACGATAATAAAAATACGAAACTAAGCAGGAACTTGTAATTTTTCTTAACAGAGTTAAGGAATAATGTCGAGCAAGCAGCTTAGGATGCCTTCGAGTATAATCCAGTTGCCGCCGCCCTCGCCGTCCGACGGAGTTGTGAAGGTCAAGCCTGCGCATGTGACGTTCACTTCGAGTAGAAGTTAACTACCGCCAAACCTTTTATTAAAAAAAAAAAAAATCTAAAGTTATGGTGGCCTGATGATTAGCTTTTATCCGGTCGGATCGTGGCCACCCCTAGTAATGGTTATGCTGGATTATTATTCACACGAGGGGTGGGATGGTATTGGCTCTCATTTGAAATTTTGGCTTCATCTATTTCAAGGAAAATAAATGATTTGAAAAATATTTTTCATGAGGCAATTGCTTATAACACTTACAGAAATAAATGAATGAAAATAATATTTTATCATTCTTGAAAATGTTTAAATATAAATTGCTATAGATGATTATAATATTTTTATTAGTTAATTATATAAATAATAATTCTTAGAAAAATACTTATAAGATTGCCCTGCTATGACAATAAAGTATCATGCTCTCTTACTTCTTGATTTATTTTCAAAACTCATAAGTTTTAACCTTATTATTGCCAAACCTAAAGCAACTCCCAAAAAACAAGGAATAAGTACTCTAAAAATATTTAAAGTTATCGTGAAAGTGCAATTAAGTCAAAAAAATTTGTCCACTTGATACAATCAAGTTACTCAATCCGTCCAATTTAACTAATGAAATATACTGGTGTGATTTTTTTTTTAATTATTTTTTGAAACACATTGGCCAACACGGCACTTGATCGGCACTACATTAGTAAAAAAATTTAAAATTGAAAAAGAAAAATGATAAGATATTAGAAAGTTTTTAAAATGAGAAAAGAGAAGCGTTCACTGTTCATCTTCTTTTTAGACTGTTCACCTTCTTCTTTCCGTGAATGTTCTCATTCCGAAAGTGATGAAATCTTGACATTAAAAAATGAAATCTCGAGTTCAATTTTCCCGGTTTGATGTTTTGCATGTTCCGCACGCCCATTTAAAATAAAACAAAGTTGACTTTCTTTTGGGCATAAATAACAAATTGGGCATAAATTTAAAAAAAAAAAATCACTAAGGGTCCGTTTATTTTGCGGAAAATGGGCCATTTCCGAAAAATATTTTCCCATAAGTCATTTTCCAGGAAAATGAAAATATTTTCTAGTGTTCGGCTAAAATTTAAAAATATTTTGAAAAATTACCGACCTATAAATCCATCAAATATGAATTTGCCTTTAAATCTGGGCAAACTTACTTCATATCTTTGTTCCCTCATTGTCATCAAATGCCCATCTACTCTAAAAAATGGTCGTATGGATTTTAAAAAGAAGAAAAAGAGAAAAGAAGCAAAGCATGTATAGCCCTCATGAGAATCTTCCAGTTGAGTGGCATGTTCTCCCCTTGCGTCTTTTGTGTTCTAATTAAACAAAAGAAAAAAAGAAGCAAAGTATGTAGAGCCCTTTGCTTGAGCAATGTACAACTGCAAGTAGAGTAAATAAAGAAAATGATAAGCAAGAGTGCGGGCGCGAGCTCGAGATCGACAAACTCGAGGTTCGCTTGGCAACAGTCAACAACTAGCCAAGAAAGAAGAAGATGGGAAACAAAGAAAAGAAAAAGAAACAAAAAAGAAAAAGGAAATTAAAAATAATTCGAATAAAAAAAAAAAAAAAGAATAATTCAAATAAAAAAGAAAAAAAGAAAAAAAAAAAAGAAATGGGAGGAGGAAGTGAGGATTTGTAGAGGTGTGAGATAAGAGAGATTGTGAGGAAAATATTTTTCACTTTTCAAAAGTGAAAAACATTTTCCCCTAATTTAGAAGACTTTTTTTCTTTTCATGGAAAATATTTTCCCAATGAATTCATTTTATGTGAAATGAACGCCGGAAAATCTGAAAAGCGTTTTTCCAGAAATTGTTTTTCGCCAAATGAATGGAGCTAGAGTGGTTGACAATTTCGAGGAGAGGGTAGGTAGCATTTTAAAGTACTAGAAAATAAAAAAATTAAAAAAAAAAAGACGAAAAGAGAATATCAAGTGTAATTGGAGGATGAAGTGCCCATCAAATCAAACAAAATTCAAAAAATAAAAAGAAAAAGGAAGAAATGTCAAGCGTAATTGAAAGATGAAACGTGATGCATTGCTTTTCAAGTTCTTGATATTAACGAAAGTGATTAAAACAAAGGCGAATATAATAAAAAGAGAGGAATAAATGTCAAGTGTAATTGGAGGATGACATGTGTGCCGACCGAAAATTAGGATGCATCGCCTATCAAGTTTTTTTTTTTTTTTTTTTTTTTTTTTTGGTACCCAAGAAACTTCTGTGCACTGCTTTGCGGAAGAGTAAACCCTGGAGGAGCGGGAGGCCTATCAAGTTCTTGATATTAATGAAAGTGATTAAAAAAAAGGCGAATATAATAATAAATATATGTATGTCTTGCTCAAACTATGGACAAAAGCTACACGCATCAAATCCGAATTGATAAACGCACTTTGAGATTTGTCAATAATGATCATCGTGAGGCGGGCCACAAGTATTCGTAACTATAATGAGAACAAAGGAATCCTCACTTCTTTCGTTGACCCATCTCGTGGGACAAGGTGGGAATCTTCGCATGGACGGACTCGGAAGATACCTTCACCAACACGAAAGGTGTTAGCGCAAAAGGAACTAAAAATTTTTCTGAAGAGAGGCATGAAAAATTTGGAAAATTTTGCATTTTTATGGAACAGGTCCAAAGGTAAAAGGGGTTATACCACACAAAAATTCAAATCGATGTGTTGGTATCATTTTTTACCTACAATTAATTTTTCCATCGTAAAAAATTGTAAATTAGTACATTCATGCCATATTTACTGTAAATTAATTTTTTGTTACAACAATTCACATAAGTGTTTTAGAAAAACGCTAAAAGAGAGTAGATCAATCATAAATATATCGATTTGAGTTTTTTGTGAAACAAAAAGTAATTTGGGGTGGAACAAATATACCAATTTGATATCTTTAAAATCTCATGTTCAAATTACATCCATGATGTCTAATTAATTTTTTGTCATCTATCCTATGACCTTTTTAGGATGTAACCCTCTTGGTTTTTTTTTTTTTTAGTTAGTTTGACTTTACTCTTATTCTAACTTTTACTCTCAGACTTTTTACTCTAATTATTTGCAAGGTGTGTAGAGTCAAAACGCACATTTGAAAGCAATGATTGCATAAACAAATCAAACTAATTCCGACAATTTGACAAACTCGCAAAACTGTCATCATGCTCGAATGATAGCATTAATCGTCAAATTCTCTTGGGAGAAAAGTCCTTGTTGAAATGACCCTGACTTATGAGAAAGGTTTGTTAAATCTACCAAGCAAGGATCCCTAGTCAGAAAGGGCTTCTCACATATCCTCAAGAAAATGGCTGCTTGATCCCATCTGTTCATGTGGGAAATAAACTGATCACTCAACCTCACTCTTCCAGTGCGCAAGGCTTTGAATCATTCGTAGTAAGTACACATTGACCAATCAAAGAGGTCTTTTAGAAGGACCGTAGTGCAGGTTTGGTCATGGTTTTAGCAATGGATAAGTATCATTGGCTATGAAATGAATTAATCACTGATCGACATCTCCGCCAGGTTTACAAGTCAAGAAACCTTAAGATGAGATAAGACAACCTTACTCTCACTTCTTCGAGCGGCATCTTCTTTAGGAAGTCCTTATTTCCACTTTGAATCATCCCAATCTGAAGAGACTTTGGAAATGGGTTGTAATGTTGATTTGGGGAAAGGTTCAAAAGGCTTAGCTCAAAAGGCTTAGGCTGCGTTTGGTTCAGCATTTGCAATGGGCTTTGAGTCCAATGCAAATGCTGAAAGCCAAAATCTACTTGGAGAAAATGCAGTTGTGTTTGGTAAAAAAAATTTGCAAATGAACTTTGAGTTGAATGTGTGTTTGGTTAAAAAAAAACTTTAATAAGGGGCTTTGATGGGTATTATTTTTTCTTTTCCTTTTTTTTTTTTTTTGAAAATTCAGCTAAACCTTTCGCCGGACCGGGCGAAGGGCTGCCGTCAGCGAGCCAGATCTGGCGCCGGCGGCCGTCGGCTGGTCGCCCGAGGTCGGGCGACCTCCGGCGGAGGGCTCGCGTGACCCAACGAGGGCCGCCCCGAGGAGGTCGCCCGACCTCGGGCGACCGGGTCGCTCTACCCGGGGTCGCGCGACCCGGGCGACCGCCGCCCGGGTCTCTCGGCCGCAGCGGCCCTCGCCCTGGGTCTCGCGAGGGTCGCGCGACGGTGAGGGTGCCGCTTGCGGCCGCGAGACCCGCGGTGGTCACACGGGTCGCGCGGCCCTGGGTCGAGCGACCTCCGGCGGCCCTCGGGCGGGTCGCGCGACCCTCGCCGGGAGGTCGCCCGACCTCGGGCGACCTCGGCCGGCCGCCGCGCGCGGATCTCGACTCGCGGTGGCCGTCGCCCTTCGCCCGGACCCGGCGAAGGGCTGCTTCTTTTTGTTTAAAAAATAAATAAATAAATAAATATATATATAAGGGTAATAACGGAAATATGAAAAATTAATGAGGGTAGTTTAGGAAGAAAAAAATTATTTTCAGCATTTCCAAGGGGAGACTTTCATTTGAAAGCTCCTTCAAGGAGGTTGCCAAACACCCTATTTTTGGGTGAAAGGGCTTTGGGGCGTGGATGGGCTTTCTAAATGCCCATCCAAATGCACCCTTAGAACTTTTTGTCAAAGGGGGATTTGGGAGTTGGTGATTATCATGGAATCATTACCATATTATCCATTTTTTTAAAAGCACTCAATGTTTAGAATTCAAATTGTCTCGAAAGTCCTTTGACTAATCATCTTAACATAATGACTTTTGCATTTGCAATGATTTTCTTTTCAATGCAGGCATTTTTTTTTTTTTGCCATTTTTGCTTTCATAGAGATATTCCTCTTGATGCAATTGTTTTTCTTCCACTCTCTCTCCCTTTTTTTTTTTGTGGGCATTGGCCTTACTTTTACCGAGCACACTGCTTTTTCATGCCCCTTAATTTTCACTTGACTTTTTGTTCTTTCAAACTTTTTGAGCTCTTAGGGACTTTCAAGATGCTTTTCATATTCTCATATAAACACCAATTGCATTGGTAAATCATGTGCCTTGCCCCAATGTCGGGAGATAATCACCACTCAAGTTTTAGAAATGAATAGTTAGGCTCAATATGGTTTAAGCAAAGGGTATCGGTGTTTGGGTAGAGAAAAGAATGCTCTTCTTCACCTTGGGATGCTTCGAGCTTCCATAAGAATTCACCTGAAGTTACCACAAAAAAGATTTATGCAAGTGAGAGTAAAGAAACTTTTCTCATCTTCCCTCTCCAAATAATGTCAACCCAAACCTCCGTAATTGCCCCATCGTGGGGTGGTTCTTGACAGGGATATTTTGTAGAAAATTCTTCACATTAAAAGGCTCAAATAGGCTAACTATTGTCACCTGTAGTGTGTATGATAGAGGAAAGAAATGCCTCTTATCATCTTGATCTATGTACTGCTTGCGAATGAATTCATTGACCTTAAACGACACGGGTTTTCTTTTCATTCAAATCCCAGTGCTTAAAGGACATGTTTGGAAATGGGTTGCCTTTCCTCATCCTAAGTGTTTCTTGCTTGGCATAAGCAACATCGCCTTTCAATTTTTTGTTGAGATCATGTGGGTGGATTAACCTCCATATAGAATTTTGATTCGAAATGAGTGATCCATTGAGTGGATGGACAATTTAAAGATAAAGAAGATTTTTGCAAACTTTGTGGAAAACTTTTTTTTTCTTCAATTTCCATTTCTTGTGCTCGTTTCTAGAAAAACACTAGATGTTCTTTTTTGTGATGGAAATTCTCCATTTGTTTTCCATTTGATTTTGAGAAGAAGGGTACTTACGTGTGCCTTAGTAGTCAGGCGACCCTACGAAGAACAAAAGGGAATGTGTTAGTACATGAATCCTCAGGGATTGTAAAAATGGAAACGATACAACATTACCCTTAGTCAGTTTCACCATTTGGCGGCAAACAACGGAATGAATGTACTGTTTTAAGGCTTGAAGAGAATCTTAGGTCTTTGGTCTCATTAGTTCAAGCATTTTCCTCTTTTTGCAAAAATAAGAGATGCACAAGTTTTTATTTATTTATTTATTATTTTTTTTTACATGGCAACCTTGTTGCCGTTTCTGGATCGAACCCCGTACCTCTCGGACCGTTCATTCATTCCCATACCACGGGCCGAAGCGCTGGTAGTGTCTATGGGGCGCTTCTTTTTTTTATTTAATTGAATCGGCTCTAGAACAACACATATTTTAAGCCAACTTAGGTGACTTTGTCATGTGTTAACTCCACATGCTTACTTTGTCGATATAGATTATGCTTGTCGCGACCTCCCCGAAGTGGGTGGGACCACCTAAAGGTTCGGCTAATGGATTGCTAAGTCTAAACTTAACTCGAGCTCTCCCAAGCCCTTACCAATTCGCAACTTAGGGTTTGAGTCTTTAACATGCAGATGCTTTTTATCCCGGAGTCGCCACTAATCTATTTTTTGGTGGGTCGATTAGAAACCCAAGTAAAGTAATGGGATAATTACTTTACTCCTACGAACCAGAGATTAAATGAGTTCGGGGACTTGATTACGCTAGATTTCTCTAACGCTCTTTCGGTACCTTTTCTCTTTTATTTCAGAAAAATGTTTTGCAGGCAGCTTGAATTGATTTTAGCCTAAAACACTAGAGTGATCATACGGGTGCACAAACATTAAAGATAACATTCAAAAGGAAAAACATTGCAGAATTAAACACAATAAGGCAATCAATTATTTTTGGGATTTTCTCTTGTTTTAAAATGAAAACTTACCTATATAACATGCATATGATATTTTTTTATTTTTTATTGAAATTCAAATAATTACTGAAAATTGACTACAACACCCGACAAGTTATCCTACTCAAGCTAGGAAATAATTTAGATTAAATCCCATTTTAATTCAGAAACTCATCTTAATTAATCATCCATAACATGCAATCTAACAAATCTAATTAGATAAATTCTAAACATGTGGTCCTAACCTATTTAAGAAACCATCCTAATTTGTCATGCAATATGATTTTTTTTTTTTTATGTTTTCCAAAACAAGCATTTTATCAAATATAAACATTATATCCAACAACTCAAGATATTTATCAAATGAAGGATTAAGATAATTGAAAAATAATCCGTTGTCTCACGGATTAAATTAACAATTATTTTATTCCTAAACATCACAACAGTCAAGAAAAATCAAAATAATTAAAAAATTAATCCGAAGTCTCTCGGATCAACTTAATAATTATAATGATTTTAAAGCCAAGATATCATCAAAATCAACATAATAAAAAAATGGTCCGAAATCTTACGAACCAAATTAATAATTATGGTGATTTTTACCAATAATATCCTATTAGGTAATGCCTAAAACCTCAATTAACATCAAACATTTCAGTTTATACAATAATATTTAAAAGAAATTTGGTTAAAGAAAACTACCTTATTTGGATCCGCGCCAAAATTTCACGAACGGTGGTTCGCGTCGGGGTCGGGCTGTGGCGGTTGCAAGGCCACAGCAGCTTCCGTCAAGCTCGTCGCGGGCTTTGTAGGGGGCAGCTCAGGCGCAAAGAACTCGTGAGGGATCGCTGGCGGACTTGGCGGAGCAACGAGCAGGCCGGCGTCGAGTCGGGCGAGCTCGGGACAGCAAGGGCATCGTGGCTGGTGGTGCTGGGCGGACCGAGCGGCAGCGGCACGGCAGGTGCGAGAGAGGGACGTCGGGCGCTACAAGTGGAGCGGGGCTCCGGCGACCGCAAGTCAAACAAAGGCGGTGGGGTTGCGGC
The DNA here is from genome assembly GCA_014182545.1 of Eucalyptus globulus. Classification (NCBI taxonomy): domain Eukaryota; kingdom Viridiplantae; phylum Streptophyta; class Magnoliopsida; order Myrtales; family Myrtaceae; genus Eucalyptus; species Eucalyptus globulus. The sequence goes on from CM024719.1 coordinate 58,378,371, forward strand.
GTTGCTCGTGGCTTCGAGCTGCGGGCGACGGGCTGATGAGCGGCGACGGCGAGAACGATGACGCGGCGTCGGGTCTTGGGTCACGGGCGGAACTCGGACGCGGGCGTCGGGCACGGCGGGCGGTCGAGGCACGGCAGCGGTGGCGAGCGGGCGAGGTGCGGAGGTGTGGCAGCGGCTGGTCGTCAGGACGAGGAGGCGGAGGCGAGGGCGGAGGCGGAGGCTGGCTGCGAGCGTCGGGCACCGGGCGCAGCCCCGCAGTGATGGCGCGGTGCGGAGGCGCGGGCTGCGGCGTAGGCGGTGCTCACTGGTATTCCGGCGAAGACGGTGGCGCGCTCGGAACTCACTGGAGGGAGAAGCGACGCCAAGCTGAAGTGCAGCGACGGGCGCGCGATGGGCGGGTGCGCGGAGGGGGCGGCGGCGTGGGTTGTCGGCTTAATGCAGCAGCAACGGACAGGACTCGGGTGCGGCATGGGGCGCAGCGGGCTCAGCGGAGGGACTCGGTGGCAGGGTGCTACGGTTCGCGGGCGTCACTTGTGGCTTCGAACGGTGGGTGCGGGCGTGGTGGAGCGAGCGCGGGACGCGGCTGCAGAAACCGGCGGAAAGTTCAGCGAAGGAGAAGAACAAAGTGGGCGCTTCTCCTTCGCATGTCCCTTCTCCGTCTCTTTTTCTCTCTCTTTTTTCTTGTACCTTTTTTCTGTTTTTTTGCTTCACCTTTTTGTTTTTATTTTATTTTTTTCTGACAAACTCTCTCTCTCTTTTTTTGAACGAAGGAGAAGCCCCCTCAAAATATTTCTATTTTGCTTTTGAGAGTCACTTGTCGTTTTTTAATCTCTTCCTTTCTCTCAACTCCTGTGTCTCTCTATGGATAGCTCTCACAAACCTCTCGGTGAATGCTTCGTTCCTCCCCCCTTTTGACGCGGCTTCTTGTGGTCTTATTTATAGGCCGTCCATTGCCTCTTGAAGATAGCCAACATTATTGTGACAAGATGTAACGCAACTTTTCCAGAATTTAAGCTGAGCGTTGCCCTTTTTTAATCTTCTTTTCTTCTGACAAACTCTCCCTTCATTTTTTAATATCTTCCCCTAACTTCATTTTTTCTTGTCCGAAGGAGGAGCCCCTTCCCAATGAATATTTTTAGCTCTCTCTCGACACTCTTCTCCCCCTTGTTCTTCAGCAAGGAAATCTTCTAGCAAGCGCCTGTCCCATTTCGTGCGTGTATGGCAATGCATTAATGAGGAGGTTTCTTCTTGGTGCCACCAAAGCTAACATATTGTATAATATTGTGGGCATGCTTTTGCTTCTTTGAAGATTTCCCCAGAATCCGCACGTCCACCGAATTTGTGCAATGCATTAATAAGGGATAGATAATGGACGTGCGAGAGCTTCTTTCCTCATCATTTTTTTCTTATGCATATTCAGACCAGCGAAAGAGAGACCATCCTTTTGTGCATGCAATCGACCGCGAGCCCCCGCTTCTTGTTGTCCTCTTAGTACAAATGCAAATGCGGTTATATGAAATGCAAATTTACTATTTTTCTTAGGGGTTAAAGATTAATCCCTAAATTTTTATGCAATTAATTACTAAATGATTAGTCAAAATTTAGGTGTCAACAGCTGCCCCTCTTTGAAGGTGAGCTCGCGAGAGGTTGCATTCAAAGACAATATGATACCTAAATTTTGACCATGAGCATGCAATGGATGATATTTTGGCGGGACTATGGATCCCCTTTTTTGTTTTTTTTTTTATTTTGTTGTTGTTGTTTTTTTTTTTTTTTTGAAATGCAATTTATATGATGCATGGAAATGCTAATGCCAGTGATAAAAGGAACTTACCTGGAATAACTTACCTTCGGGAGGGTAGAGTAACTCGAGATAGTTGGCGTTACATGTCCAGGACCCGTACCATTCTACGGTCGCCTAGAATAGTAACATGACTTTACAAAGAAACTGCTTTCCCAGGACCCGTACCATTCTACGGTCGCCCAGTATAGCATTGCTTGGTTGTGTCTAGGACCCGTACCATTCTACGGTCGCCTAAACGGGGAAAAATTCTTAACCAATAGACACTCAATGTTAGGTGAGATGGATATTGGATTAAGAGGGTTTGAAATACCTAGATCCAGACTAAGGTATAACGAGGAAGATCGAAAAACATTCACATCCAGGGTGAAATGTTTAACGAAGAGTTTTGAGACATCCAGATCCAGCCTGAGATGTCAAGAATTTGGGAACTTAACCAATAAACACTCAATGTTAGGTGAGATGAATATTGGATTAAGAAGATTCGAAATACCTAGATCCAGACTAAGGTATAACGAAAAAGATCGAAAAACATTCACATCCAGGGTGAAATGTTTAACGAAGAGTTTTGAGACATCCCGGATCCGACTGAGATGTCAAGAATTTTGGGACTTAACCAATACACACTCAATGTTAGGTGAGATGAATATTGGATTAAGAAGATTCGAAATACCTAGATCCGGACTAAGGTATAACGAAAAGATCGAAAAACATTCACATCCAGTGAAATGTTTAACGAAGAGTTTCGAGACATCCAGATCCGGGCGAGATGTCAAGAATTTTGGGACTTAACCAATACACACTCAATGTTAGGTGAGATGAATATTGGATTAAGAAGATTCAAAATACCTAGATCCGGACTAAGGTATAACGAAAAGATCGAAAAACATTCACATCCAGTGAAATGTTTAACGAAGAGTTTTGAGACATCCGTATCCAGGCATCGAGATGTCAAGAATTTTGGGACTTAACCAATACACACTCAATGTTAGGTGAGATGAATATTGGATTAAGAAGATTCGAAATACCTAGATCCGGACTAAGGTATAACGAAAAGATCGAAAAACATTCACATCCAGTGAAATGTTTAACGAAGAGTTTTGAGACATCCGAGATCCGGGCGAGATGTCAAGAATTTTGGGGCTTAACCAATAGACACTCAATGTTAGGTGAGATGAATATTGGATTAAGAAGATTCGAAATACCTAGATCCGACTAAGGTATAACGAAAAGATCGAAAAACATTCACATCCAAAGTGAAATGTTTAACAAAGAGTTTTGAGACATCCGAGATCAGGGAAATGTTTTAACGAGATGTCAAGAATTTTGGGACTTAACCAATAAACACTCAATGTTAGGTGAGATGAATATTGGATTAAGAAGATTCGAAATACCTAGATCCGACTAAGGTATAACGAAAAAGATCGAAAAACATTCACATCCAGTGAAATGTTTAACGAAGAGTTTCGAGACATCCGGATCAGGCCGAAATGTCAAGAATTTTGGGACTTAACCAATAGACACTCAATGTTAGGTGAGATGAATATTGGATTAAGAAGATTCGAAATACCTAGATCTAGACTAAGGTATAACGAAAAAGATCGGAAAGCATTCACATCCAGAGTGAAATGCTTAACAACGAGTTTTGAGACATATATCAAGAATTTGGGAATACCTAGGACAAACCTGGGATATTCGTGAGGGTCACTTACCTCTTGGTAGACAGAAACTTTGGAACATCGAGGATGTACTTCAAATATTCATGGAGGTTTCTCACCTCGAGGCTTCGAAAGGCAACATAAATGTCGGGGCTCTTGGGTCTTCAAGGAAACATTACACATCGACATGACTAGAGCAAAAATACATGCATTTGCCAAAGAAGTAAGCAATTCAGCACACTCCAAAATCCACTGAAGCTTTTATCCATTCCATCAAGATTTATGCATGATGGTTTTACCATATTTGCACCACCAAATTTCCACTGGGGAGAATAATCGTTTAAGACAATTTTCACTCATGACATGGATTTTCAAGAATACCAAATGAGAGACTTTCAGTTAGAAAGGACTTTCACTCACTCTCATTAAGAAGGCTATTTTGTCCCGACCATTAATGTGGGATCACAGGAATTACTCAATCTTACTTTCATCATGTCAATAAGGGTTCGAGTATTCTCGCAAAACGGTACGACCTTGTCAATGCGAGAGGTCTTTATCAGGACTGTAATGTAGGCTCGGTCAATGGCTCAACAAAGAGGGACTCTTCGAGTCAAGGCTAATGAAAGAACAATACTTCGCAATCACCTTCGGGTTTACAAGTCAAGGAACCTGCAGAATGAGATAGAAATGGTCCTGCTCGCACTTCTTCGAGCGATGCTTTTAAGCATATGAATTCCTACGTTAATTTCGGTGCCCTATTCTGAAGAGACTTTGTAAGGGACGTAACGTAGGTTAAGTTCATGGGTTGAGAAGTGAATGGATCATTAGGCTCAAAATGTGTATAGGGGTTAGAATTGGTGATCATCTTGGCATTGTCACGGTCCTCTTTTTTTCACCATTGGGATTTTCCTCATAGGTACTATAAAAACTTGGCATTTGAGTTCTTTGAGTACCACTCCATTGGGAATACACCCTTTTACAACTGATAATCATTTATCTTGACTCTTTCTTTCATTTTCTATGGGCATTGGCCTTGCTTTTACCAGGCACACTGCTTTTTCATGCCCCTTTTGTTTTTTGTTTTTTTTAAATAACCACGTAATGCTTTAACATTTGGGTTCTTGAGGAGTTTTCATTTTTTTTTTCGGCACTCGGGATTCTGCCGCTTGAACATTTGCCTTTTGCCTTGCCCCAGTGTGGGGGATGATCACCAATTGGGTTTAAATGAAACGAATTTACAGGCTCAAGGGGCTACGCAATGGATAAAGTGTGTAGGATAGAGAAAGAACTGCTCTTCATCATCCTAAGGCACTTAAATTACCGTATGAATTCAATGTAATAGTAATACCTGAAGATTGATGCAAGTGAGAGCAAGAATATTCCTATCAATTTCATCACCTCATGATGTCGTCTTACCTCCAGCTTGCCCCAATGTGGGGTGGTTCTTAACAGGGGTAATTTAAAAATTATTCACGTGTGTGGGCTCAAAAGGGTTTAAACAATGGATGATCACGTAGTGTTTGGGATAGAGAATGAACCGCCTCTCATCATTTTGATCATCGTACCTTTCGCGAAAAACTCTTTACCTTAGAAACATGGAATTTCCTACACTCATCTCACCAGTATATGAGCAAGGGATCGTGTATGGGATAAGGCTTGCCTTTCATCATCGACATGTCTCATTTAGCATGTTCAATTCATTCCACATCATTCATTAACTTGATCGATGGTGACAATCCTCAGTGGAATTGGTAATTAAACAGGTAAAACTATCACGCAAAATTCTCCTTTGAAAGGTCACAAGCACAAAGAGTTGGTAACTCAAAACAAGAAAATGATTGACCAAAAAAAAATTGTTTTTGTTTTTGGGGTTTTTTTTTTTTTTTTTTTTTTTTTTTTTTTTTTGTGTGGCAAACTTTTTTGCCATTTCTAGGATCGAACCCTGGTTGTTCTCGGACCTTTTCATTCCCGTGCCACCAGGCCAAGGCGCTGGTGGTGTCCTCGAGGCATTTCCTTTTTTATTTAATTGAATCACGGGTCAACACGTCGATATGCCGAATCAAATGAATTCGATATGTGTATGGAACAGGGCCTACTTCTCATCTCATTCAATCCATTCCCACACAATTCAACGAAGAAATGAGTACCTTCAACAAATTCTTTCAAGGGTAATACTTCTTCACAGCATCAGAGTTAACAGGTTTAGAAAACTCACGACCATCCATTTCTGTAAGGATTAAGGCACCTCCAGGGAGTACCCTCTTCACCATATATGGGCCGCTATAATTTGGAGCAAATTTGCCTCCGGGATCGGGAAAAATCGGCAACACCTTTCTTAGAACTAGATCATTCACTTGAAGTGTCTCGGCCGTACCTTCCGATTGAAAGACTTGGCTACTCTTTGTTGATACGTCTGACCATGGCAAAGAGCTTTTAATATTTTCTCATCAATCAGGTTCAACTGCTCTAACCTTTGTTGTGTCCATTCGGCCTCGGACAATTCCACTTGGGATAAGACTCTCAAAGAGGGGATTTCTACTTCCACAGGCAAGACTGCCTCCATGCCATAAACTAAGGAGAAAGGGGTTGCCCCGGTAGATGTTCGGATCGATGTCCGATACGCCATTAGAGCAAAGGGTAACCTGTCATGCCAATCTCGATAATTCTCGGCTGTCTTAGCCAGGATCTTCTTGATGTTCTTATTAGCTGCCTCAACAGCTCCATTCATTTGTGGGCGGTAAGGTGATGAATTCAAATGCTTGATTTTGAACTCACTGAACAACTCATCAACGAACTTGTTATTCAGATTTGTCCCATTGTCAGTGACAATTGCTTCGGGGACACCATAACGGGCGATTATATCACGCCTGATAAACTTCACAACATTTCGGGCCGTGACATTAGCATATGATGCGGCTTCAATCCACTTTGAAAAATAATCTATTGCCACCAATATGAATCGGTGCCCATTTGAAGCTTTGGGATTTATTGGGCCAATCACATCGATCCCCCACATTGAGAAAGGCCATGGCTCATATAGCTGGTGCAACTCCGTTGGAGGAACATTTATTTTATCTCCATGAATTTGGCAACGATGGCAACTTCTAACATGTTGTATGCAGTCACTTTCCAGCGCAAGCCAATAGTAACCCAGTCTCATAATCTTCTTGGCCAACATGTGCCCATTCATGTGTGGGCCACAAACTCCTTCATGCACTTCATGCATGATTTGGGTAGCTTCTGCTTCATCTACGCACCTCAATAGAACTGAATCATAAGATTTCTTGTATAAATTCTTACCACTGACAAAGAACTTTGAGGCCATCTTCATTATGTATTTTCTATCGGCTGGAGTGCTCCCTTCCGGAAATTCATGCTTTTGAATATAGTTCATGATGTCATAATACCATGGCTTCTCATCAAGCTCTTCATTTACAGCCATGCAATAAGAAGGTTTGGCTAGAACCTCAATTTTCAAAGGCTCAACTTCTAAACCATCGGTAACTTGCAACATAGATGACAACGTTGCCGGGGCATCGCGAACTGATTATGAGATCTAGCCAAATAGTCAAACGAGATTTCATCGAACTCCTTCACCAACTCTTCGAGGTACTTATGATACGGTAGTAATTTGGCATCCCCGGTCTTCCATTCACCTACGATGCAGGTATGATCGGTGCAGAATCTCCATATACCTTCAATTTGGCCACTCCCATTTCAATTGCGGCCTGAAGTCCAAGAATACAAGCTTCATATTCAGCTATATTGTTAGTGCATGGGAATATTAATTTTGCGGCTACTGGGTGGTGTTGTCCGTCTGGGGATATCAGTACTGCCCCAGTACCAGAACCGGACAAGTTCACAGCTCCATCGAAGAACATGGACCATGCATCTTCATTTAAGGCCAAAATACGATCATCCAGAGGACAATCATCATCATTGAAGGTTCTAGGATTCTCAGCCAATAAATCAGCAATCACTCGGCCTTTAACTGATTTTTGTGGCATGAACTGCACGTCGAATTCCGAAATCAAGACCTGCCATTTGGCTAGCTTACCCGCCAAAGCTGGTTGATTAAATAAATACTTGATGGGATCGTTCTCAGTTACGAGAAACGTCTGGTAATGCAATGTGTATTGTCGTAGTCTATGCAATACCCATACTAACGCAGCACAAGTTTTTTTAGCATCAGAATATTTTAGCTCCGAGACAGGTGAACTTTTTACGAGGTAATAAATGGCTCGTTCCTTCTGATCCACGGGGCTTTTCGAGCTAACATCGCGCCAAGTGACTCACTATGGATTGTGAGGTACAAAATCAAAGGATGCCCTAATATTGTTGGGACAAGAACTGGTGGATTCATCAAATATTGCTTCAGCTTATCGAACGCCTCTCTACATTCATCATTCCACTCAACTCGTACGTTTTTCCTCAAGAGTTTGAAGAATGGCTTGGCGGTCTCGAGAGTTGGGCAATGAATCGTGCAATGTAATTCAGTCTCCCTAGGAGACTCCGGACCTCCTTCACTTGTCGACGGAGGTTGCAATTCACATATTGCCTTGGCTTTAGATGGGTCAATCTCGATCCCTTTGCTACTCACAATGAACCCAAGTAATTTTCCTGATGTTGCCCCGAACACGCACTTGGCAGGGTTTAAACGGAGTTTGAATTCACGAAGCCGATCAAATAACTTCTTGAGGGTTCCAACATGACTTTTCCCAGGCTGGGTTTTTGCAATCATATCGTCAACATATACCTCGATTTCTTCATGCATCATGTCATGGAACAACGTAACCATGGCTCGCTGGTAAGTTGCCCCTGCATTTTTGAGTCCGAAGGGCATGACCTTATAATGAAAGGTTCCCCACGGGGTGATAAATGCTGTCTTCTCTTTGTCTTCATCCTTCATTCTTATCTGGTTGTAGCCAGAAGAGCCATCCATGAAAGAGAATAATTCAAATCTGGCAGTACTATCCACGAGAACATCGATATGTGGCAATGGGAAGTCGTCCTTTGGGCTGGCCTTGTTCAAATCCCAATAATCAACACACACTCGGACTCGACCGTCTTTCTTCATGACCGGTACTATGTTGGCCACCCATTCGGGGTATTGCGAGACTTCAATGAATCCCACTTTGAGAAGTTTCATTACTTCCTCTTCTATCTTCTTTGAGAGCTCTGGTTTAGTCCTCCGAAGCTTCTGCTTCTTAGGATGCACGTCTGGATTAGTGGGCAAACAATGTTCCACAATTGATGGATCTAAACCTGGCATATCAGCGTATGTCCAAGCAAAGATATCTTGATATTCTTTTAGCAACTGAGTCAGATGCTCAGCCTCATCTTTGGGAAGATTTGCCCCAATTTTTATCTCTTTGGGATCCTCGGCATCACTCAGGTTGATAGTGACGGTTTGTTCGGAGGTGAGAACTTTGAGTTTTTCAAGTTGCTCCCAACTATGTTGCACTTCAATGGCGTCACCATTTGGATCATCGGGGTCATCACGTCATCGCTCATTGCATTGGATTGGACCATTTTCACCTCCTTGCCTCGCCATAGGGTTGCTCTAAACATAAAATGAATAGTTCAAAAGACAAACAAGGCTAAACATGGATTTCTTATCTATTTTCTGATTTTTCTTTTTTTGATTTTTTTCAAGTTTTTATTTTATCTTTAAAAAAAAAAATTTTGGCAAAACATTTTGGAAAAGCTTTTGTCATGAGAAAGCATGATGAAGCCCGGGCCTCGAGAATTCTCCTTGGATTTTTCTTTTCTTTCATCGGTTGGATATCATCAACGGGCTGGTTTGGTATACCCCATCATGCCCTCAAAATAAAACTTGTAATTGTAATTGATATTCATCAACCAAAATTACATTTATTGGATTGAAAGTACGACAATCAAAGTGAAATGAAACCCAGACGATATGCGACAATCAAAGCGAAATAAAACCCTAGTAAGCAAACCCTAGAAAACATCAAATCCTAAAAGCGATAAGATTCCCACGCAGGGGAGTGCGGAAAAGTAAATGTGTTACTCTTGTGGGCCAGCACCCATTTCCTCCGATGGTTCTTCATCAATGGCACCTATAAGAAGATCATCGAATAGGGTCGTGATCCCTTCCATCTCATTATCTGGATCCTCTGTCTTTGAAGTTGTCGGGTCATCCATGCAGCTCCATCCATCGGGTATGATACCTCGGGTGGCGATCACTCCTCCTTCATCATGCATCATTCTAGCAGGGGCCGGGAATGTCTCGCGGATATCAAGGAGTAATGAGTCTTTCTTCTCTTGCTCATGTCCTCTACTTCTTCCATGGTACCCTAATCCGGCGGCAGAACGAGACCTTCGAGGGGCTTCAATAGGATTCCGAATACCCTGTTCTTTTTTTACCAAGTCCACGGCCAGGAATAAAGCCATTTCCAACCATCACTCTTGCTACCATAACTGCTGCATTTGACACATCAGGGATGGGTGCTGTCGATCCTCGAGATGCATGAATAGTGGATACAAGCTCGAACGATTGGTAACTTGACTCCTCCCTACGTTCTGGCTCGACATAGGGGATGGCCGTCTCATGATAGATCCGATGATCCTCCTCGCCATGAACAATGACTAGCTTTCCTTCGACAACAAATTTCACACTTTGGTGGAGACTTGATGGCACAGCTCCAGCGAGTATGAATCCCGGGGACGCCTAATAGGAAATTGAATGCGGTAGGAATGTCCATCACACGGAAAAGGACGTTGAACATCACCGGCCCTATTTGCAGATCAAGGTGGGTCTCCCTATCACCTCCTTTCTCGTGCCATCAAAAGCTCGGACGGAGGTCTTTGCAGCACTTATTTTCGAAGGATCTATTTTCAGGCGGTGAAGAGTCGCCAATGGACATATATTCAAGGTAGATCCATTATCAATGAGTACTCGAGCCACATGTGAAGCCTTGCACTTGACGGATATATATAATGCCTTAGTATGTCCCCTCCCCTCGAGAGGGAATTCTTCATCAGAAAAGGCTATTAAATCCTTAAGAAGAATCGATCCTACAAATTCCTCCAACCTGTTTACCTCGATCGTCTACGGTACACGAACTTCGCTTAGAACCTTCATTAGAGACTTTTGATGTGTAGGAGATGTTTGCAAGAGTTCAAGTAAAGAGATCTGCGGGCAATTTCCGCAATCGGTCGACCACGTTATACTCACTTGCTTTGATTATAGCCAGAAATTCTTTGGCCTCTTCGTCGAATCGGCTTTGCAGGTTGGGCATTAGCTTGAGCATAGGTCCGACCAGACCTTGTAATCAGGTCAACATCTAGCTCGTATGACCAAGGGACTGCTTTGTTATCCTTGTACTCATACAGGCGGGGCATCTCAATAATTATTTCTTCATCGGTTGAAGGCACTTCCACTATCAGTCCTTCATGGTCGGAGCGTCCTCAAGTGGGGGCATGTCCTCGATCAATGGATCTGGTTCGCTCTTTTCAGCACTTAGCTTAGCAAATTCTTTCTCCCAATCAATGACGACTTCGGAGATAGTTGACACTATTCCAGCTTGGTCATCATACACGATCATGCCAGCCTTAACCATTTCTTGAACCCTTTTCTTCATGGTAGGCAAGGGAGGATTCTTATCTGTCGGATAGTAACCAACTCTAACTAATCCGCTATAGATATCTATGACAAACACCTTCAAGTTCATCTTTTTGCCAGCATTGAACTCAAAGATTGCATTCACGTTTCCTTGATGTTCCGGCAACGGATTCTTCTTGACATTCGGTTGGGTGGTACGGAAAGAGAATGCCTTAGTATCCAATAAATTTTGGATCTTATGCTTCAAAGTCAAACATTCATCAGTTGAATGGCCGACCTCTCCCATATGATACTCACATTTTTGGAGGGATCATAGTTGGAGAATTTTTCAGCATTGGGCCGCTTTGGCTCGTGGGAGATCAATCCCTTCTTTTGGAGTATCGGCAAGACCCGAGATAGAGGGCCGGGAAGAGGAGAGAATTGCCTTTTGGTGAATTGCCGCCGTGAGGCACTCGGCCTCCATCTTGCTGATTCCCGAGGATACGAACCATCAGAGGCTTACTAGGGGCTGGTTGGGCATATGCAACATTGACTTCAGTGATCGGTTCTTTATCTTTTTTCATGGTGAACCTTTTGCCTTGATGAGTCGGTTCATTGAACCATCCATCCCTTAGCCCCATCTCGATCTGTTCACCCACCGGGATAAGTTGGTTGAAGTTCTCAACGTATGTGCTAGCCATCCGGTTACGGAACTCATACGGGAGAGTCTTGACGAACAACTTCATCAACTCCTTGTTTGTAGGCTCAGGAGTGATTTGAGCTGCCAAGTTTCGCCACCTTACAGCATACTCCTTAAATGACTCACTTTTCTTCTTTTCCATCCGCTCAAGATCTTCTCGGGAAGGTGCAATGTCCATGTTGAACTTATACTGCTTTTAGGAAAGCGTCGGCCACATCATTCCGTGTGTCGAGAAGGTTTACATTTTTCATTATGTACCAGTTGAGTGCGGGCCCAGTCAAGCTTGCATGAAACGATTGGATCATGAGCGGCTCGTTCTTGACGTATTGGGCCATGCGTACGTGGTACATCTGCAAATGAGCCTTTGGGCAGGAAGTACCATCGTATTTCTCGAACTCCGGCATCTTAAACTTCTTCGGCATTTTGACTTTCTCATAAACCGACAAGTCGAACGGGAGTGAATTCCGCGACTCTTGCAATTGTTTCAGTTTTTCTTCAAGTTTGGCGAAGCGTTCATCTTGCTCCACCTTAGGGACATTGTCGGGCTTAGCCTTTTCGGCTGTGACGAACAATGGGTCATCTTCCAGCTCAGGCATGTCGTCATCACCCATATGGGCCTTGTCCGTCTGCTTTGGGATTACTATCTCGGGGAGAGTGGGCGCAAGAGTCTGATTCACTTGGAGGGATTGCATTTGATTTGTCATAAGTTGCATAGAGGTGAGCAACTGCTGGAGTTGGTTTTCCATGGCGGTCATACGATCATGCATTTCGGTTTGGTCGGCCATTTTTGCTCTTGATCGTGTAATGATAGGCGAACGTGGAGGATCCGTTATCACCTAATTTAAAATAACAGAGGAAATATAAGAACCAAGGATAGGAAAACGGTCCATGACAATGGTCTATTCGCCTCATTTACTCATTAACATTTGAAATTAAAAACTGAAACCAAATTCCATAAAAAAATGTTGAAATTAACATCCCCTAAACACTGGACTGAGAATTGAAAGCAAATCCCCTAAACTAAAATTGAAATCAAACTTCCTAAACATTGAAACTAAGGGAACATCTCATTTTATATGCTTTTGGGAGCCCAATGCCTTGCGAAGCTTTTTGTTTTCAGCTTCAGCCATTTCCACTTTCCGTTTAAGATGCTCAATTCGTGCTTGCTGAGTAGGCTTTTCAGTCACATCAGGGACCACTGGACGCAAGGCGGCAGGAATCCGATGTTGTTGGATATAGAATGTCGACGCATGGTGAGTCTCCTCCTCGCCTTTCAGTCTCCTGGGCACCAAAATGTTCTACGGATGGCATTCATTCCATGCAGCAATGATCGTCTGAATCTCGTTGAAGTAGTCATAGTCCGTGCGAGTAAAACGAACTTGGAACAATTCCATCTTGAGAGGCGGAGGAACTTCTTGAAGAGCTCTGTATTGACGGGCCACCCTATATGGGTAATAAGAAGTAGTACTAGAGAGACCCAGCAGCGGGATTGGCTCATCATATTTATGAGAGAAACGAGCTTCCTCAACATGGAACCATTTAGCGTGCCATAAGAATGTTTCAGGATTAGCATTTTTCAGAAAATTTATCCAACATGAGTACTGTTTATTTGGGGAAAAACGCTCCAGGACCTCAAACTTTTGTATGGGATGCCTAAAATCATCAATATTAAATTGTTTCATAAGGTGCCCAAACCCTTTTATGTGGGAGAAAAACCATATTTGCAAAAGTTCAGGAGGGCACGCATGGTCCTTTGTTCATTTTGTTTGAAACGGTTTAATGACAAAAATGTTTCAGCCAAATCATGTTGACATAATTTAACCCGTCACAAACTTGGCTAACCACCCATGAAATTGAAGGATTTATCGCATTTTTCGATAGGGAAAAACAATTAGTCCAAAAATGCTAAGATAAAAATCCTAGCCTTTGAAATCATTGGCTGATTTGCAAAACACTTTGCCAAAAATGAAAATGGGCATGCATAACAATTGGCTTTGACAACCTTCCTTACCATTTCAGCTTTGATTGTTAAAAACTGTGATAATTCAGAAATAGAATCTATACCGATAGGCGGCCTAACAAGTTCCTTTTCAAGAGGCATTCCAATGGCAACACTATATTCCTCCAATGTTGGGGTTAGTTCGTGCTCACCAAATATGAAGGTGGAAGTGTGCGGACACCAAAAGTGTGGTAGCGCCCATAACACCCAGTGGGATGTTGATCTCTAGCAATGGGAGAAGTCGGGCGATTCTTGCTTTCACATATCTTTGGCCCTCTTGATCTAATTGGTTCAACCACGTTTTGAGCTCTTTTTTGGGAGTGGAAATGAACTGTACATCGGTTTTCCCCATTGCATATAAAACAAGACTGTCGACGAAACCTATTGTCATGGACCGACAAAAATGCAAGTAAGTAAATTGCAAAGTCAGAGTTTAGACAACTTACTTTCACCTGAAATGGATGACAATCACATAGACACACACATGAAACGTGAGGCTCGATTTCTACCTAGACGGCTTAGCAAAGTGGAGTTAAGAGGATGATCTGACCGTTGCAGTCTTGCATTAACGTGTCAGGTCCTCCTAACTTCGGCTCAGTCGAAAGGAATGTCCTATAATCACGCAGTCTCGCGGATATGGACAAACACAGTCGGCACCATGAAAAACTTTCGGGGAAGAGAAGGTCAACCTCTACATAGCAGTCTCGCTTTTGAGGAAGTGTCCTTCTCAACACCATCCTAAAATCCTATCGCAACCCAGTCCGGCAGCAGGTTGTGTGTGCAATAGTGTCGTGTAAATGCATAGGCATGCATAACAGTTCATATCAAACAACACTTCGTACATAAAAATAAACCATACATTCCTACACCTCCCTACAAAACAAATGTTAGCAAACACTTCCCCTTATACCTCCCATCCTGCAAGAACATTTAACACCTTAAATATTAGGGGCGTACCTGGGATCGCTTGCTGCCAAACAAAAATAATTTTGTTCTGAAAAGAGAAAACTGGCCTAAGTCCACTAAAAGTCTTAAATCAAGTCCCCAGCGGAGTCGCCAAGCTGTCGCGACCTCCCCGAAGTGGGTGGGACCACCTAAAGGTTCGGCTAATGGATTGCTAAGTCTAAACTTAACTCGAGCTCTCCCAAGCCCTTACCAATTCGCAACTTAGGGTTTGAGTCTTTAACATGCAGATGCTTTTTATCCCGGGTCGCCACTAATCTATTTTTTGGTGGGTCGATTAGAAACCCAAGTAAAGTAATGGGATAATTACTTTACTCCTACGAACCAGAGATTAAATGAGTTCGGGACTTGATTACGCTAGATTTCTCTAACGCCCTTTCGGTACCTTTTCTCTTTTATTTCAGAAAAATGTTTTGCGAGGCAGCTTGAATTGATTTTAGCCTAAAACACTAGAGTGATCATACGGGTGCACAAACATTAAAGATAACATTCAAAAGGAAAAACATTGCAGAATTAAACACAATAAGGCAATCAATTATTTTTGGGATTTTCTCTTGTTTTAAAATGAAAACTTACCTATATAACATGCATATGATATTTTTTGTATTTTTTTTATTGAAATTCAAATAATTACTGAAAATTGACTACAACACCCGACAAGTTATCCTACTCAAGCTAGGAAATAATTTAGATTAAATCCCATTTTAATTCAGAAACTCATCTTAATTAATTATCCATAACATGCAATCTAACAAATCTAATTAGATAAATTCTAAACATGTGGTCCTAACCTATTTAAGAAACCATCCTAATTTGTCATGCAATATGATTTTTTTTTTATGTTTTCCAAAACAAGCATTTTATCAAATATAAACATTATATCCAACAACTCAAGATATTTATCAAATGAAGGATTAAGATAATTGAAAAATAATCCGTTGTCTCACGGATTAAATTAACAATTATTTTATTCCTAAACATCACAACAGTCAAGAAAAATCAAAATAATTAAAAAATTAATCCGAAGTCTCTCGGATCAACTTAATAATTATAATGATTTTAAAGCCAAGATATCATCAAAATCAACATAATAAAAAAATGGTCCGAAATCTTACGAACCAAATTAATAATTATGGTGATTTTTACCAATAATATCCTATTAGGTAATGCCTAAAACCTCAATTAACATCAAACATTTCAGTTTATACAATAATATTTAAAAGAAATTTGGTTAAAGAAAACTACCTTATTTGGATCCGCGCCAAAATTTCACGAACGGTGGTTCGCGTCGGGCCGGGGCGTGGCGGTTGCAAGGCCACAGAGCTTCTGGTCAAGCTCGTCGCGGGCTTTGTAGGGGCAGCTCGGGCGCAAAGCAACTCGTGAGGGATCGCTGGCGGACTTGGCGGAGCAACGAGCAGGCCGGCGTCGAGCCGGCGAGCTCGGGACAGCAAGGGCATCGTGGCTGGTGGTGCTGGGCGGACCCGAGCGGCAGCGGCACGGCAGGTGCGAGAGAGGGACGCTGGGCGCTACAAGTGGAGCGGGGCTCCGCCGATCGCAAGTCGAAACAAAGGCGGTGGGGTTGCGGCGTTGCTCGTGGCTTCGAGCTGCGGGCGACGGGCTGATGAGCGGCGACGACGCGAGAACGATGACGCGGCGTCGGGTGCTGGGTCACGAGGCGGAACTCGGACGCGGGCGTCGGGCACCGCGTCGAGCGGTCGAGGCACGGCAGCGGTGGCGAGCGGGCAGAGGTGCGGCGGTGTGGCGTGGGCTGGTCGTCAAGGACGAGGCGGAGGCGGAGGCGGAGGCTGGCTGCGAGCGTCGGGCACCAGGCGCAGCCGCGTGATGGCGCGGTGCGAGGCGCGGCTGCGGGCGTAGAGGCGGTGCTGCTGGTATTCCGGCGAAGACGGTGGCGCTCGGAACTCGCTGGAGGGAGAAGCCGGCGCCGGGCTGAAGTGCAGCGACGGGCGCGGCGATGGGCGGGCGCGGCGACGGGCGAGCGTGCGTGGGTTGTCGGCTTAATGCAGCAGCAATGACGGGACTCGGCGGTGCGACAACGGGCGCAGCGACGAGCGGACTCAGTGGCAGGGTGCTTACGGTTCGCGGGCGTCACTTGTGGCTTCGAACGGTGGGTGCGGGCGTGGTGGAGCGAGCGCGGACGCGGGCTGCAGAAACCGGCGGAAAGTTCAGCGAAGGAGAAGAACAAGGGCGCTTCTCCTTCGCATGTCCCTTCTCCGTCTCTGTACTCTCTCTCTCGCCATTTCAGTGTACCTTTTTTCTGTTTTTTAGCTTCACCTTTTTGTTTTTATTTTATTTTTTTCTGACAAACTCTCTCTCTCTCTTTTTTTTGAACGAAGGAGAAGCCCCCTCAAAATTTTTCTATTTTGCTTTCGACGAGAGTCACTTGTCGTTTTTTAATCTCTTCCTTTCTCTCAACTCCTGTGTCTCTCTACGGATAGCTCTCACAAACCTCTCAGTGAATGCTTCGTTTCCTCCCCGGACGCGGCTTCTTGTGGTCTTATTTATAGGCCGTCCATTGCCTCTTGAAGATAGCCAACATTATTGTGACAAGATGTAACGCAACTTTTCCAGAATTTAAGCTGAACGTTGCCCTTTTTAATCTTCTTTTCTTCGACAAACTCTCCCTTCATTTTTTAATATCTTCCCCGACTTCATTTTTCTTGTCCGAAGGAGGAGCCCCTTCCCAATGAATATTTTTTAGCTCTCTCTCTGACACTCTTCTCCCCCCTTGTTCTTCAGCAAGGAAATCTTCTAGCAAGCGCCTGTCCCATTTCGTGCGTGTATGGCAATGCATTAATGAGGAGGTTTCTTCTTGGTGCCACCAAAGCTAACATATTGTATAATATTGTGGGCATGCTTTTGCTTCTTTGAAGATTTCCCCCAGAATCCGCACGTCCACCGAATTTGTGCAATGCATTAATAAGGGATAGATAATGGACGTGCGAGAGCTTCTTTCCTCATCATTTTTTTCTTATGCATATTCAGACCAGCGAAAGAGAGACCATCCTTTTTGTGCATGCAATCGACCGCGAGCCCCTGCTTCTTGTTGTCCTCTTAGTACAAATGCAAATGCGGTTATATGAAATGCAATTTTACTATTTTTCTTAGGGGTTAAAGATTAATCCCTAAATTTTTATGCAATTAATTACTAAATGATTAGTCAAAATTTAGGTGTCAACAATGCTTAAATCAATTTCTCAAGTTTGTTCCTCGAATACCGACGCTTCCTGTCAAACAAGGGAACTACGTCAAATAATGAAGTTAGAGAGGGGCCTTTTGGAAACGATACCGAATTACCCTTCTCCTGTAGCTGACTTTAAATGTCTTGTGTTTCCTCTTCATGTGCTTTTGCTCCTCAGGTGTTAACATTTCCTTGAAGATCTTCCTTTCAAAGATGTTATCGAATTCACTCATTCTAAGTGGGCGTCAAAGATGAAAGGAGAGGGGCACTCCTTGTTTCAACATGTGAGGGCATTGCTTCGTGGATATTTTACTCCATTTATTCCATCAAAATGGATGGTTAGGCCTTAACATGCCTTCTTGGTATAAGGTGTTGCTCCAACGGTCAATGTGCACCTTTTCCTACAAGAGATATGGCATGTTACTTATATTCCAAAATTGAATTGGACTAATTTAGAAACGATACTCCCTTTTCGTGCTGAATCAATTGACTATGTTTCATCTTGCTCATGGGTCAGAATTGCTTCACTTTAAGTGATTTGCCCCATTCATCAACTGCAAGGAAAAAGAGACGAATATGTTATTTTCATACTCAACGTGATTCATTTTAGGAACGGGATACTCCCTTTTACGGCATATTTGATGACTGCGTTCCATCTCGTTTCCTTGGCTATGGAGAGGGATTTGCTTTCATGATTGGCAGTAATTCACTTGGCAAATGTCTATTCCATTTGAAATTTTCCCCTTTTAGAAGTCGGGTGACTCAGGCATTGCGTGCCCCTAATCCATTTTGTGGCCATCTGCCCCAATTAAAATTTCCTACACATATGGAAACAATGTATTATTTCTATTCTTAGGTACATTAGGTATAGGAACGAAGTACACCCGTTTTCAAAGTCGGGCAATTCAGCATCTCATTGTAGCTTTGTTGAAGAAGGCAAGACATTGTCCTTATGGTCAAATGCATGCCACATTGGGTTAGATAACTTGTCCATATGCAGCTCCATCATGTTGGATTGATGAATCTCTGTTTCATTTGAGCCCTTCATGCTTTACTCAATTTCCGGCATACCCCTTTTAGGCTAGGTGATATTTCACCATTTTTGCTGTGTCAATGCATTTCCCACTTCACAATCTTTTATTTGAAGGCAACATTTGATGACCGATTCTTGTTTGTGTACATCTACATCTTGAAGTGTTGTCTTGCAGACCACCAATAATTATCTTCATATAGGATTGGATGCCAAGACACCATTGGAAGTGTAGGGATTGCAGTTGCTTTTCATGTTTGCAACCAATAGAGTAGTTTGATGCGAAAGAATGTCTACAGATTTCTTCTCCCAAGAAGAATGTCAAATTAATATGAGGTTGTTCAGAATGCGAAACTCTGTTAGGCCATTAGATTTGTGATCTTCAAGGCTTTGATGATTCTTTTCACACTTAATCACAATGTTTGAGTTGATATACTGCGAAATTATTCAAGTAGTTCATGGCTCAACCAAATATGCCCATAAATGAGCATGAATTGATGCATCTCATGACTTGCTTTGTCAGGGAAAAGCCCACGCTTTTGTCAATCTTGAACAAAACCGTCATTTTGCCTGTTTAACAAAAAATGGATGACTGAGTTAGTTGTTGCTCAAGAAATCTCAATTGCAACGATTACAACCTTACCCTCTCAAAGCATCATCCTGTGGATTAACCTGCAAAAACGATTAAATGAAGAGATAAAATATTGTGCAGGTTCTTCTTGAAACTCATTTTCAAACATTTTGAAGCTAAGGCATAAAACTCAGCCTAGAAGGTCCGTTTGAAACACTTCGAGTGTTTTAAAGAATATAACTTTTATGAACTCTAACTTCATTATTAAAAAATGTGAGTTGTATGATTTACAAAAGCATTTGATTGGGTCCACAATCAAAACCCAAAACGCAAAACACAGTTCCTAATAGGAATAATGACAAGGATAAAGTACAAGAAGCTCTTTCGTAGAGGAGCATAATAAGCACAATTCTCGTCCTAGCTTTAAAGTCCACTTTTGGCATGGTCAAGCAAGAGGAGTTCAAGGAATGATTGTCATGCATGACCTGCGAAAGGAAGATAATGTCAGTATATGAATGAAAAATGATCTTTTAATAAAGCCGCCTCTTACAATGAAATCAAGGCGACGCTACCTTCTCCGTAGTATCCACTTACGAGAATTTGATATTTCGTCAAGATTTTATTAGTAAGAGGAGATTTCATTAAAAGATTGATCCGCAGCTATCAATTGAATGCCCACTCTATTCGAAAAGTTTCATACATAAATGGGGCATTGATTTTGAAAGATTAATTTGTAATTTCACTCATGCAAAGGTGAGGTGATTTTTATTTTGAGAAATCAATACACAAAATGTGATTTGAATTTTTATTTTCGAAATGAGACCAAGAAAGAATTTTATTGAAATTTTGATTTTAATTCTATGCCCCAAAATGTAATCTTGACTTGGAAGAATTTCTATACAAAATGTGACTTTGAGTTTGTAATTGAAAATTTAAACAAAAACATATGTTCTAATCTAGGCCAAATCAGATGCATTTGAAATGTTTGTTTATCAAGAGTGAGTGCCAAGCCTATATTTTCAAGGGCATTCCATTGATTTCCACAAATCTCCAATAAATAAAAATTTCAATCCGAAGTGAGCAAGTAGATGGAGAAATCATACTTACAGTGGGTGAAGAGACCATTTTTTTTAAATCACATAGACATGCGAATGTAAACTTGTGAGGTTTGACGCATAAAGGTGGAATTCTAAAGGCTTAAGGTCCCCATTTTGATTAGATCAAAAGAGTTTTCCCCACTCCGTGCTTACGTCAGACAGTTCTCTTTATCATTAATCAAAATGAGCGGGACCAAAAGTGGATAACCATGGGTCATTCCCCGCACGGGTTCCATCTTTTGGCACCTTCTATGGGGTTCCTAATGCGATCGGGGTTTTAGATCGCGGGTTGTGTGTGTAAATGTGTAGTGCTAAGATAAGTATAAAGGCACACACATCGATTGATATCCAAACAACACTTCAATTTCATTCATATAGGCATACATTCCTACGCCTCCCTACAAAAGAGATGGGTTAACAAACACTCCACCCCTTATTACTCCAAACCTACAAAAACATTTAACACATTGTTAGCGGACTAACCTTGTTTTCCTCGCGACTTTGACACGCGTTATCAAATGAAGACCATGTTAATGAACAACCAACCAAGTTATTACGGCCTAAGTCCTCTAAGGTTGGCAACCAAGTCCCTAGCGGAGTCGCCAAGCTGTCACGGCCTCTTTTTTTTTCTGTCCGGGGAAAAAGAAGAAGGTTTAGGAGTATTTGCCTAAAGAGGTGGACCAATGGCCCTAGATTAGGCGCGAGCTCTCCCAAGCCCTTACCTCGTGCGACATTGGATTTTTAATTTTAGTTCTTAACAACCTATGTAATTCTAGGAGTCGCCACTAGCCTATTGGGGTCGGCTAGAAACCAATCAAGACACGGGAGTGTTGTCTCGATTCATATGCAACCAAAGATTTCTAGGAACGGGGACTCGTTTACGCCAATGTTTCTATTAGCGCCCTTGCGGTACCACTAATTTGGAAGGTTGTTTATCTAAATGGCCATACAATCTTGATTACCAATTATAATCTTTATGAAACCACTAGTGTCCATGCAAATGTTTTTGTAGTTTTTTTTTTTTAATGTCTAGACTAATTCTAACATAATTTAGAAGAGAAATTTACACTCAAATTAATGAAAAGCGGCGGCGTAAGTAAACATCCAAGAAATTGAAATGACTTGAAAATAAACGCAGAAAAGGTAAACCCAATACAAGTCGGGCAAATAATATTACATGACCTTGTTATCACGCCCGGGACAGGACCCCCGTGAGCGAAATGGAAATTTAAATATGCATAAAATTGCTCTAGATGCATGAAATTACTCTAGATAATTTTAATCTATGCAAAATGGATTATTTACAAAAATGATCATAAGATACCAAAATAGCCTTAAATTAGGAAAATGACCTTTTAAAAATAGGAAAATTTCATAGATGCCATTTTTGCCTTAATTTGATAGATCTATCACTTTTATATTTTTTTCTTTTGAAATTTTTTGGATTTTTGATTTTTATTTTTTATTTTTTATTTAAATAAAAATAATAATTTCCTAAACCGATATATACTAACATTGAACAACACAGCACATGAATATCACAATAACCGGGCTCAAATCAACTGTTTCAAGATCGAAACTTGGTTTGCGCATTTCTTTGAACACTTAGCGTGCATCAAATCACCCCAAACTAGCTTCCTCGGGCCATGTTTGCGGCCTTCAATATCAACGCATGAGCAATATTATGTGTAACTAAAACATCAAGGTTAAACTAGCACATGCAAGGAGTAAGATTAGATAGAAATCACAGCTTAAAACACACGAAAACCAAGCTGGAATCGTCATCAAATATGCGGGTTTGATCTGATTTTTGCAAATCTGGGTTTGAACCCAAGTCAAGCAAACAGGTTGAATGCCCATATTCAAGCCCCGACACCCATCACATACGAGATCCAAGGGAAACATTACTTGATCCGAATGAAAGTACATAACATGAGCTTTCAAATACAACAAAAATCATAGAAAATGACCAACCGAACACATCAAAACAATCTCTTCAAAAAGCACATATGCAAAACTCTTGAAGAGATTTCAACACTTAGAAAAATTCCAGCCTCAAAATCAGTTTCTTGGACTAGTTTTCCTCTTAATTTTTCACTATTAAAAAATGTTCAAGCTCAAACAAAAATACATCTAGGATACTTATCTTGCTTCCTAGTTTCTTTTGCAAGTGGTTCTTGGTCGAGGAAACCAAGAAATTATCCTCGGGGGCCCGTGCAAGTTGGCTTCTTCAACTGGAAATGAGATCTGCAAAAAAAAAAAGAACTGACAACGAAGGTTTTCGTTAACCTCTAACATTAGACTTCAAGATGTCTTTTGTTGGAAACATTGAACCAAACCAAAATATATGTATTCTATTTTGGGTTAAATTCAAGATTTGTCTCATTTATCTCTCAAACTTTTCAAAAAAACACTGGCTTTCCCTCACTCGTGACCAACCAGTCTCAACACTTAGAAATATTTTCGGACTTTCTTGGCCTGCCAGGAGGGCACTGTTTCGGGGGGCTTTAGGAAGCCTTCCCGATCTCCATTTGGGACGTGCGCTCTATGGTTGGAAAGATATTTGAATGAAGTTTCACTCTATAGTTGAAGGTTTTGGCCAATTTTGGCCGCAGGTGTGTGAAAATCTCACTTTTCTCTTTCCAGGTCGGTCTGGAATTTCTGGGTCTCTTTTTTGGAGTTGCTTCTGATGGCTTCTTTGGGGATCGATTCCGAGATCTCTACTCTCTCCCCTGTTCCTCTCTCTCCTGTCTCCGAAAGAGACCCTTTCGTAGATCTTATCCCCTGAATTAGAGAATTTTTAGTCAGCCTTTTGTCCACCTACCA
This sequence comes from Eucalyptus globulus, assembly GCA_014182545.1. NCBI lineage: Eukaryota > Viridiplantae > Streptophyta > Magnoliopsida > Myrtales > Myrtaceae > Eucalyptus > Eucalyptus globulus. The sequence goes on from CM024719.1 coordinate 58,401,782, forward strand.
AGCCTGTCAACAGGGCTATTCATCCACTCTCTGACTTAAGCCAATTTTTTTCAATTCTGCAGCTATTGAGTGTGCGGATTTTGCTGCGATTTTCCGGTGTTTTCGGCAGCTTATCCCTGACCAATTTTCGTAAACTTGCACTACTATATATGGTCTTCCATCACATGCAAAGATCAACCTAAATGGGCGGCTGAGTGGGATATGGTGGGGCCACCAATATGCCTACTTAGCAGCTCCGAATTAAGACTTAATCGTGGATTGAGATTTGGCAGCTGGTTTGGGTGCTTTAATCCATCACTTTGGCTGCAGTTTTTATCAATTAGAAATTTCATATATAGTAGTTTAAGATCTCGACCAGATTTCGCAATTGTGCTCACCCAATTTTGCAAGAAAGTCCCTCAAAGTTGGCCACTTTCTTATCCAAAAATACCCAATTCAATACAAATGTGGTCTTTTTGGCTCGATTTGATTGATTCAACTTGGCCCAAATTCAATTTCAACTTAATTGGTGACCAAGATGATGATTTAAGGGCTCGAGTGCAATTTTTGCAAAATTTGCGAATTGGTCCCTTAACTTTTGGAAATTGCATTTTGGCCCCAACTTGCCATTTGAATTCCAATCTGACCTCCTGGGCTTGGCTAGTCACATTTAGATCATTGGCCCCAGTTTTTTAAAACTTTTTTTTTATCTTTTTTTTTTTTTAAATTTAATTAATTTTTTTAAAAGGAAAAACATCTTCCATTTTAAACACCTAGATAATCTATATGCAATAATTTGGGTAAAAAATTAGGTGTCAACAATATCCACTTTAATATATTTACCCCAAATTGTTTTGTGATATCAAAACCCCTAAATTTGTACCCGTATAATACATTTATGCTCAGTTATGTTTCCTTAGAAATTATCGTTAAAAGTCCTATATGGCTACTGACATGAACCACTGAATTCAAACGATACTAACATGACGCTAATGTGAAAAAAAATTTCCTTACACGGCTGAAATATTATAGAACATATTTCACTAGGGCTCCCTCTCTCTTTCTCACTTGCTTCACATTCGAAACTCTCCATGCTTGAGTTCTCTCTGCCGAAGCTCCATACTATATGTCTCTCTCACTTGGTCCTCCTTCAAAGATTCATTGTTCATGCTCGAGTGCTCTCTGTCTGAAGTTCCATTTGTCGGCAAAACTCGTTTTGGGATTTTAGGGTCAGTTTGTCACGTATTATTGCTTTGGTCCACCGTGTTTAGTAAGGAATTGCTACCAGTTTCGTGAATTTCTCAAGATGGACGGGAAGTAATTCGGTGGGGTTCGATTCACCACTTGCTTCTTGACCTCAATGGCGTTCTTCAGTTTTTTTGGATTAAAAAAATAAAAATAGAGAGAACAAACATAAGGTAAAGATATCTCAATTAATTCAAGAGTGGTTGTCGAACTAGAAAAATACATGTAGATATCTTAGAGTATGACACCTTTGCCTTGTGCAACGTACATACCCATGTTGGTCAGAACTATAGTTTGATGATTAATTTGGGTGGACAAAATGAAGATATCTTAGAGTATGACACCTTTGCCTTGTGCAATGTACATACCCATGTTGGTCAGAACTATAGTTTGATGATTAACTTGGGTGGACTAAATTAATTAATGAAATGATGATGCGGAAAAAGTCAATATCTTTTTCTTGAGTGCAATGAAGAATAGTCTTGCTTCGCTTTTTCAATGCCAAGACATTGTTTAAAAAGGTTAATATCATGAAAAACTCTCAATTGTTATATTTGTAACAAATTTACCTAAATTAAGTGTTTGACCTCCAGAAAACTCAAACTAGTACATGTATGATAAATTTATCTTGAAACTAATTTTTTGACTATTAAAAATCCCAAACTAGTACATTTGAATTTCCATTTAATCGAATGAATACAACAAAAAATCGCAAAATTAGTATACATGTGATAAGTAGAGAGTGAAACATCAAACTAGTATACCGTGTCATTCAACTCAGCAATTTGACAGTAAAATTTTAATAAATAATTAGATTTTATGTCCGGTTAGTCATTAAAAAAATGTGATTATTTTGACGTTTGTTTTTGAAATTGCGGAGGCCACCGCGATGGCTAGTTTCAAGGGGTGGGGTGGCCCGACTTGCAACACCGACTCCCCTCTATAAATTAATGCGTCCTTTTAAAACTTCCAACAAGAATACTTGTAGAAACAATTCGATCTTGCCCAGAATGGGGTCTCAATTGTCAGCCTATTATATTCTTGTTTTGATTCATAATATAAATTTTTTTATTGTTTGATCGCTCGCTTTTCATAACAATATTCCTCTCTTAATTTAGCTAGGATTGGCGCTATGTTATATGTGGAAAATGGAGAAAATATTTAGTAATTCCACATTAACGGTAAAACACTCCATTCATTGGTTGACATGTGGTAAGATAGCTCCAACAAATTACTCTCCTCTTCCATCATTACTTTTTCTCATTGTAAGAGACTCTCTCTCTACTTCTCTTGTTGAATTATGACTCGAGTTTGAGCGTTTATAAAAACGCGATTTGCTGGAATTATAAAGGAGGAAAGTTCTTTGCTGCGAAGCCTGAGGATTCCGAATTGAAGGAAATCAATTCGTGGGTTTTGGCATGAAGGAGTCCTCTGCACGCGTGAGAAAATAAAAGGAAGCAGGTGGGGCCCAAATGGGCACACGCAATTCTTCACGCGGATTCTCTTTGCTCGGCCACGTAAACAAAACAAAGAAATCCAAAGGTGGTGGTGGTGGAGAAAATATTGGGTGGTCCGGGACCTCCACGTCAGCGTGGTCCCGGACCACTCACGCGGCGCCACGTGGAAGCATGTCCCCCTTGCTGTCTTCTGCATTTTTCTTTTCTTTTTTCTCTCACTAGCCTTCACTAGCTTTCTCCTGGCCTTTCGACGAGCTATGCTGGGCCCACCAGAAACCTTTCCCTCCCGGAAAATTTGAAAAATTCGGTGCGCTCTCTCTCTCTCTCCTCCCAAGAAAATAATAGCCGATCCTTCTCTCTTACAAACTCTCTCTCTCCATTTTTTCGTTCGACTCTCGCCCGATTGCTCTGCCCTCCGCTTCTTCTCCAATCGGACGACGGAGCCGCCGTCCGAAAAATCACTCCACCGCCGCCGCTTCCGCATCCGCCTCGTCCGCCACCTCCGCATCTGCGTTCTCCTCCGTCTTCAACGGCGACCGGGCTCTTCCTCTCCCAGTCGCCGTCCTTGTCGTTGATGCAGGGGATGCGAGGGAGGCAGAAGCGGGACCTCGTGGATGCTCCGGGTCAATGCATCTTGACGTGGAAGACTAGGGTCTTGTCGAACGACAGCTCGCGCTCCCCGTAGCGGATAGGCATCGAGCTGCGGTAGCCGCAACCGCCACCGATGCTCTTGACGAATCTAGCTCCGGCGAGACGGAACTTGACCGCGAGGAGCCGCCTGAACGCCCCCGCCTCTCCTCGGCCACAGCAGCCCAAGGCGGACCACGTCCCAAGCTCTGCGTGTGACGCCGGAGTCCCCGCTTGTCATTTCCGGATGCAGAACGTGTTACAGAGACGGTGAGGACGGCGAATCGCAAGCGAGCGGAAGCCCAACGGCGGAGAAGATGCTCTCTTGGCAATGGCCTTTTCTCCCTGATTATCTAGGTACTGATTTTCAGAGCCTTTTCTCCAGCATTATGTTTTTTTGCCATCGATTGGTAATTTTGAGATTTTCCTTCGACCTAGGTTTTTTTGTCCCTCCCTGTTCTCGCCCTTGCCGAACCTACGCGGAAGTGATGAACTTTCTCTTTCTTAGGAAGTTCTATAAGTCCCAGTAAAGAACATACCCGGAAGAGATGATACAAATAGGAATCTTCACCACTGATGTAATGAATTCCATAGCTCGTGGGCAGAATATCCCACTTTTCTCTGCTGCTGGTCTTCCTCATAACAAAATAGCCACTCAGATTTGCCGCCAGGCTGGTCTTGTGACGCTATTGGAGAAGGCTGACAGTATTACCAAGGTATATGTAGCATTTTTGCTGTATACCGATGTTATAATACCCTGCTCCATGAGTTTTGTTGCCTCGATAATTTAATGAACTACCATTAGTTTCACAGAATTTTCCTACGGTTTTGGAGTGAAGGTTCGGAATTTACCTAAAATGTACTAGCTCTTCTATTATCCGCTAGACTTCTCAGACGTGGTTTCAGTTCTTTATGCTGAATAGGTGAAGCGCAGGTTTGTCGCCTCGTTTTTCTAGGGTTTCAGATACTATGCTATGCCTTACTAGCAAATGAGACTTTTCTCTTGACATTCTAGTCATCTGTTCATGCTTCATACATGTTTTACAGTATATGGTGTGATATGACGCAGATTTTGATGCAATTGAGCTAGTAGTAGCTTGCCTAGTTTGGGATACGATGAATGGTCGGCAAATGAGTGTCAAGTAACGCATTGTATGTTATTTTATGATTAGCAGATAATTTGGTAGAGAATTTGCTTGGAGATTTTGAGTATGAAGTTCAGGTTCCATACTTGTTATATTGTAATGCGGCGCAAGAAGTTAATGGCTTTTGGTTCTACAATCCACGTGAATGCGAGGATGTTGCAAATCTCTCTACTAGGTAAAGTATCATTTCTTGTTTGTTTCCTATACCAGTTAAATTTCTGTTGTGATTAAAAAATTTATGATGAAATAGCAATGCAGATGAGGGGATGCGTAATCAGAGTAATGTCAAATAACATTTGTCAGCTAAACAGATGTGGGTTTAGAAGAAAAGGTAATTTATTGAAATGATGTCATTGAAAAATTGGCTGGACCAGCAAATTGACTAGGTTAAGGGGATACCAGCCTCGAGATTAATATAGCATGTGAAACTGGATAGGTGAGAACTTGTACCCGTTTGGCCATCTGTTGCACAGATTATCCATTCAACTATCAAGCTTGCTTTATTAATTTTGGCTCTATGGTGAGGCTATTCTGTCCTGGACGTTCATTTTAAGGCCTATTTACCTATTAGCACAGGATTCTAGAAGGGTTTCCAAGTAAGCCACACCACTAACAACTGACTTACTGATCGATGATATCTAGTTTGCTTTCATCTAGAAAGCATATAGGGAGAAATTGCTGAGAAAGGACTTTGAATCTTAGGAGGGAAACATGGTTTGACTTTGGTTTTACCTTAGATGGCAACTACTACTGCTTGAGTTAACCAGTGCTCAGAGTAGGACAAACAATTCTTTCTCTTGTTTAGGCATGCACACTAATTGGGGATTGTGTTTGTTTCTAGACCAGCAAAAGGTTGAATATGTTCCAGAATTGCCACATGAGAGCTCATGAACCATGTATTACAAAAGCTTTGATGCTGGTGGGTTGTATGGATTTTTTTATTTCAATATCATACGGAAGGTGTTTAAGAATAGCATTTATCAATGTGCTATAAGAATGATTAGTTGCTTATTGATTTTTTGGATGGCATCGATACATCTAAAGCATTCAAAATTCATGAATTATTGTTGTAATTTGATAATATCACATACCTTCCAAACTGGTCTTGGAATGACAAATTAAGAAAGGCTAATAATCTCAAGAGCTGTCAATCTAATGGGTTTTCCATGTGGAGATGTCCTGAACATTTAATGTCAGTTTTTGTTGTTTGGTGAAGCTTTTTAATACGGATTATGGAATGATCGTCTTGTTTTTTTTTTAGTATGGATAAGCGGCATTGGAACATTGCTATTTAAAGGTGCCCTCAAAACCAAAGGCTTCAATCAAAAGGTAATGATGATTCAAGCCTTCGAAGTAAAATGAACGTTGGATGAACATCTGTGCCCGTAAGTTATTGTCTACACTGATTCATAGTTATTCTAAGGAAAACGGAGTTTATATTTTGTTGCGAAAACTGCAGGCACCTCATGCAAAACATTTTCGAAGTTAGAGTAAATTCAGGCTGCCTGAGAAATATGCTTGTGGTATTACTAATGGGAATCACGGATTAGACTGACAAAATCTAAAGCTAGGAAAAACTTGCGATGATAAACTCTAAAGAGGTCTTTTCTTACAAGTTCTCTTTAGATGTTGTGTATCTATTTCCTTGTGAAGTCTTGAATTTACCGGTGGGACAAGATAAAAGTTGACATTAATTTGTCTCTAATATGATATTTAGTGTTTTCACAATCCTTTGTTTTTTTCAATTGTGGACGCGTGGATCAGTGAATTAGAGGAACTTGAAGGAGTTTCAAGCTTGTCTGTCATGGAAACACTGCAAGAGCCATCCCCGACTGCTCCTACAATTGATTTTGTGAAGATTCAACAACATTTATGAACTTCTTCAATGTAATAGTCCTTAGTTTACGGTTTTAGTATAGATTCTACTCAAGCATGTAAACATGTTACGGATGCAGTTGCATGTTGTCTTGCGTTTTAAACAAACAAATATTGGTCTCTTATAATTCTCTCTCCTTCAAACCTGTAAATTCGTGTTCATATACCTATGGGTTATTGAGCTTGAGCCATTGAGAACTGCCTGTCCTATAGCGAGCTAGATATGTTGAATTTTTTCTCCTCGTGGTCCTATCATTCATGATTTAATATTGATGATGTTGTGTTGAAAGTTTGAGCATGGTGCTTTCGTCAGTTTGAGGCTAATTTATAGGTGGGCCAAAACCTTGTTAGTGGCTGCTTGGTTTGGCTTTTGGATTATGATACTTGGCTTTTTACTGGCACCTTTTAATGTTAGATGGGTGGCTTCTTTAACACGAAACGCCCAAATTTTTTTTTTTTTTTTTGAAAGAATTCAAAAGCTTGTGGCATAAATTTTACCTGGACACAACTCAAAGATAGACAATTCAAAAGATAGCCCATTCTTTCATTTCTTGGTCTATTGTGATATTGCAAAACTTTGGTCAATAGACTATGAGAGACAGTCAAAGATATTGGAAGACTTTGCTCTAGCAACTGATGACATTTCATATATGCATTCCTTCTTATTCTTTTGGAACATAGCAAAATATTTTAACATATACCAATGGATATCGAATCACAACAACCATGTGTCACTTGTCATGCAGCAAAAAGTCAACATCTCACACTGATCTACTGGCGAATGCAGCTTCTATGGTTCCTGAATTAGTTTCACTGTGAACATTATATTGATAAGTGACTTGAGAGTTCACATCCCGTGCTCTTCAAAGACGCAAACTAAGAAACTAAAGCTGCTGTTCACATTAAACAGATGCAAACGAATTTTCTGTATCAATCGTAAGTAATTCAAACAAAAGTTATAAATATATCTTTCTCCCAAGTCCCAACATTCTATGTGTTTCCGGAACATTTCATTCAATAAATACAGCCTTGAAAATATAAGGGAGGAATTGTACTTTATACGACAATGTATAAGGGAGGAGCATATGAGGATGAATTCCATTTATTTGGCTGGAGATGCTAGTGAGCCATCATAAGTTGCTCCTTAAAACTGGGGTTGGTTCAGGCAAGCCAACAAAAGATGATGGAGCACCGGTGAACATCATTCAAGACTAGTCATGTTCTGCAATGAACTGATTATTGGTGACAATCACGCAACTTCTTTAAATCAGTTCGTGGAGTCACGGCTGTAGTAGTGGTCCAGTGTCTATGTTGGTACACGATGAAGCAGCTCGCGAGGGAATAAACGAAGCAAAGTCCATGCCAAGTCAAGAGACTGATAAATTTTGCAGGTGTTGTAGGCCCCCTGTGTCATAAATTTCCTCTCTAACTTTTCAAGGAACTACAGATAAAGCTGAAATATCACGAAAAGAGAATCACATATAACTACTTAGAATATCAAGTGGAAGACAAACTATAGGAAGAGGAGAAAATCGAATTAGAAGAATCCAAATGGTTTGCATGAGAGAGAGAGAGACCAGATCCTCAGAAGATAGAGCTTCTTCTCCAACCACGGCTTTCATAGCTTGAACATCTTTCCCAATTGCATAATTTGCATATAGCTGCAGAAAAACCAATAAAAGTTTAATACCAATTACCAGCATTTCAATAAAGACTAAACTATCTATGTCACAAGGAAATACCTGGTTGGAGACATCAGCATGATCTCTATGCATCATTTCCTCGCCTATTGCACTCTGCAAGGTAAAGGGTACACATCAAACACCCAAAGTCAATCCAAAGGGAACGAGGAAGTTTTAAATGTAGTAAAAAAAATGTCTTACTTTCATCAGTCGCAAATGTGATGGAAGCACATCGATGAGAGGATATATCTATTTCAGAAAAGAAATTATGTATAAAAAATGATCTTATAAGTAGTCAAGCCTTCAAGATAAAGCTAAGCACCCTTTGGTATAGTCAGAAAGATCACATTTCCAGCTGTTGGGAATTACGATCCCGAAAACCGGATTCGACACTAAATCGAACCCCTAAATCAATGCGGAAGACGAAGCCCAAGAAATCACACGCATCACCGATCGTAAAGCACACCACGGATTCGAGCGTACCTTTTAGCCACAGATTAAACACCAATGTTGATGGAGGAAGAGAATTCTGAGCAATTCGATCCGATGAAGCCTTGAAGGGAGGAAGAACAAGCCGTATGCCTTGAACTTCTTGTTCTTTTGAGAATACGCGCGGGAGAAGAAGACGTTCATTATGATTTCAACCAACGTTGTCTTTCTCTCTCTCTCTTCCCTTTTATACCTTCCTCTTTCCACGGGCCTTATTCCCGTGGGCCGGGCCCTTTTTGGGCCCAACTTTGGTGGATGGGCCAAGCCCAAATCAAATAAAGCCTTCATCTCCCACTCGCACATGGTGGTACAAAACCAACATGGGCGGACAGGCCCTACTCAGGCCTCATCGAGAAAAATCCATCATAGACTTTCTCTTAACATGGTGGGCCGAACAATATTCTCTTTTCCTCTCTTCAACATTCATACCAGTGAATAATCCGTGCGACCAGCATACTTTGAGAGCTCGTTGCTATACATCTGTTAGGAATATATAGCAGCTCATTAATGGGCGTCATACTCCGAGTAGATTTAGTATGCAGTACCCTAGATCGATCGATCACATTTATATCTCTCTTGATCTCTTTTAAACAATGATATATATATGTATTCACAATTATAATTATCACTAAGACAGTCATAATTGGTTAACCGGTGAATACAAAACTATAATGTGATTCTCCAAAATCGATCTTCCTCTTCCTTCAAACTCTCAATTTCAGTTCAACTTGCTTTTCTAGAAATGCCCCATTAGATCGAATCAAACTCATGACCATTGGCAACATCCTAAGATAGCAAACACTAAATAGAAATCTTGAGAATAAGTAAGAGTCATGAGGGGACTAAAAATTGAGGAACTCTTTTCCTCAAGAGTCTCACACGACATAAAAGTTGAGATCAAACTTTTTGCCACTCTTATTGGTCGTCTTATGCATACGTAGTATGAAATACGTATTATGGTATTAACTCCTTTCCCATGGAGCGTATGTCTACACTTTTCAATACCGTACAGATGATAGTTCAGACATACCTAATGTCTAACTTGAGTTCACGTATCTACTCAATCACTAAATTCATCGAACTCACATCTGGCATCATAGACAGATAAAGTAAAATATGTGGGTTATTTTACTTTCGGACATGTAGTAAGTATTATGTCCTCATCTTAACACTCAGTTAAGGCGACATGTGTGTTTTAAGCTTGAGCTCTCGATTATCACCTAGATAATAAGCTTTAAAACAGTCTCATCTCTATTTATCACACAGTAAATAGAGGCGATTACCCGTGTGAGTGGGCTAATCTTATATCTGTCCGACATACTTCTCAACTTAAAATAATGCACTAAGCATTAAGATGCATAAAGATCAAACAAAGATTCATAGGCATTAATGATGAAAACGCAAATTCATCAAATTGTGAACACTTAGGGAAATTGCAATATTTAGTACATCAGTCTCTACGCAGTCCTAGAGATTTCACATGGCCACAAAGTACATCTCTAGGTATTGGCTTTGTTATAGAATCTGCAACCATTCTATGCGTAGCATGTACTCTAAGTTCACATCCTTTCGTGCAACCATTGACAAAATTATACTTGGTATCTATATGTTTGGTCTTGCCATGATATTTGGATCTTTAGTGTACACTTTTGCTACTTGATTATCATAGTTAACTAATAACAAATCTGCAGCACTTCCAATAACACCTAAATGATCCAATAATCTCTTAAGCCAAACATCTTCTTATACTGCTGCTGATAATGCCACGAACTCGCCCATCGTGGACAAGGCTATACACTTTTGTTTCTTACTGCTCCAACATATGGTGCCATTATTCGGTAAGAGAACAAATCCAGAGGTAGATTTCCTTTCATTTAAATCTCCTTCCAATCAATATCATAATAGCCTTAGAGTCGCAGATCCTTTCCATAATAACTCAGCGTATAATCAGTAGTCCCTTTAGATACCTTAGTATTCTTTTAACGGCTTTCTAATGTGCTTGACCTGGATTAGATTGGTAACTATTCATCATTCTAACTGCAAAGCATATGTCGGGTGTTGTACACATCATAGCATACATCAAGCTCCCAACAGCACTAGCATAAGGAACATATTTTGTTTGTTCCTTCTCTTGTGGAGTCCTTGGACACATCTATGGCTCAATCCTTCACCTTTTGCAATAGGAGTGTTTATGGGTTTACAATCCCATATCATTCATCTCAAAGTTGGAAGACAACTGTCTCTTGACAGATTAACCAACTCTATATTGCTTCCGGCAATTAGTATATCATCAACATATAATGATATGATCACAAATTGATCCTTGGATCTTTTGATATATATACAATGATCCTCATCAATCATCATAAAATCATATGCCATTATGGCATTATGAAAACATATATACCATTGTCTTGATGACTGCTTAAGACCATATATCAACCCCCAAAGTTTTCGACATTTATGAAACCAACAGGTTGTTCCATATTTATTTATTCCTCTAATTCTCCATTGAGGAAAGCAGTCTTTACATCCATTTGATGTAACTCAAGATCCATACTAAACACTATTGCCAGAATTATGCGAATCAAGGTAAATCTCACTACAGGAGAAAATGTATCTTCATAATCAATATCTTCCTGTTGATTATACCCCTTCGCCACAAGGTGAGCCTTATGCCTTTCTATCGAGCCATCAGCCTTTCGCTTTATTTTGAGAACTCACTTGTTCCCAATAGCTTTGTGTCCTTTTGGAAGATCAACCGTTCCCGGACTTGGTTTGATTTCATTGACTCCATTTCCTCTTTCATTGCATAAATCCATATTTCCTTATTAGGGCAATTTAGAGCCTCATTAATATTTCTTGGCTCATCCTCATCTTGTGGAGCAACCATAAAAGTTTCCCCTTCAATGTCAAAACGTCGACGGGGAATACTTTGGCGACTTGTTCACCGTATGGAAGATTGTACACTTAGCACATCATTCTCCATCATGCTCCCACTTGGATTAGGTAATGATGATGTCGTCACATTCAGGTGGTTGCAATTGAGAATGAGTTGAATTCAATTCATTACATCTCATATTACTCCCACTTGGACAAACTCCACTGACATCATTATCTTAATCCAAGGTTTCAAATAGGGAGTAATTTTCCTATTTTGCCCCTCTTAGAAAATTCATCCACTAAGGATATGACATCCCGTGATTCAAATTCAGTTATACTCCCACTTTCCTGCTCACCTACGAACACATACCATTTCGAGTGTTCGGAGTATCTCATAAAAATACTCTTATTTCATTTGGGACCATATTTCCCAAATTTGTGAGAGGATTCATTATAGGCAGCACAACCCCATGACTTAAGAAAACCTAAGTCCGGTTTTCTACCTATCCATAACTCATATGGAGTGGAACTAACTGATTTAGAAGGCACCCGGTTAAGTATTTAGACAGCAGTTAACAACGCATCACTCCAAGAAGTGATATGTAAGTTAGCATACACCATCATGGACCTAACCATTTCCAGTAGGGTTCTGTTTCTTCTCTCTGCAACACCATTTTGTTGAGGAGTATATGGAATAGACAACTATATTTCTATTCATTTTCATCACATTATTTTCTGAACTCATCGATAAATATTCTTGACCTCGATCGGATCTCAATACTTTTATTTTCTTGTCTAATTGATTCTCTACTAGGTTCATAAACTTTTTGAAACAACTTATGCTTCAGATTTATGAGAAATCAAATAGACATATCCAAATCAAGTAGAATCATCTATAAAAGTGATGAAACAAACAGCCCCCTTGCCTTCCTCTCATATTCATTGAACCACAACACGTCAGAATAGATTAAATGCAGAGGAAATTCAGCTCTTTTACCTTTTCCAAATGGTTTCCTTGTCGTTTTCCCTTCTAGGCAATGCTTACATTTAAGCAAATCGACTTTTTCAATATTGCCCAACAAGCCCTCTTTGGCTAGTCTTTTCATATGTTGTTGGCCCATATGACCAAGTCTAGCATGCCACCATATTCACATCATTATCATATAAAGTAGAAGACGTGAAACAAGGGAATAATATATTGACATCACCACAGTCAACATTTAGTACAATAAAACCATCCAGAAAATGACCAAAAATCATCATAGTAGTTTGTATCCAAATACAAATCTACACATCTATTATGGAAGTTCATACTAAAAACCAAGCTTAACCAATGCATCAAAACAGACACTTAAATTTCGACGAATCTCCGGAGCATATAGAACATCATGTAGGAACAAGTTGCGTCCACCACGCATGTTCAATTGGCAGGTGCCAATCCCTTTAATTTCAGCTCTGGAGCTGTTTCCCACATAGATCCACTTAGTTCCAGTTGGTATCGTCGGAATTCTACGAAGGATCCTTTATCCTTCGCTACATCATCTGTTGCTCATGAATCTACAGTCCACAAAGGATTGGATTCAGCTAATAATGCAGAACTTGACACATAATCAAAGTTCTCAAATGTACAAGAGGTGTTTACCTTTTTCAGCTCACAACAATTGCGAGCATAGTGACATTCTTGTCACAATTGTAACACCTCACCCTTGACATTTTCTTCACTTGAGGACATTTTCCTCTCTTGTGTTGGTTAACTCTTGATCTCTTGCAATAAGGACTTGATCCTTTGCTTTCCCACATATTGAACGAATCAATACGTTTGCGCTTAGAGCTCAAAGCCCTTTCTGAGCTAGAACCAGCATAGCCTATGTCTATTTTCGGCTCAAATGCCGATAGCCAGTCCTCTACTAGCTCAAGGTGGCGCACAGCATCCTCTAGATCTTCCATAATATGGTCAAGAGCTTTTAATGCTTCTTGCTTTTCCAGCACATATTGAATCTTCATATTCAATATTTCACAATTGTTGCCGTTCATAATCAGCAATAACGTTCTTAGTTGCTGAAAATATCGATCTGAACACATCAGACATACATGCACGAATTATTAATGCCTATCATTTATGCATCCACTTTTACATAGACCCATCATATTAATAAATAATTTCAAGTAAGGTTTCAGAATCAAAAGGTCACTATGTTTCCAATCATCCTCCAAAATCCTAACTTAAAACTATCATCAATATAATTGTCTTATGCAAAGTCAAAATTCTATGAAGCTACAAAAACTTCTAAAACTACCCATAGCTAATAACCCACAGCAACCAGCAATAACAGAAAGCAATATATTATAGAACATCTAATAAAAACAATAATGCTTTCAATTAACACAATTAGGTAGTAATCATTACATAATTAATCAAAGAAATAATTACAAATCACACTTCTAATCTATCAGCCAAAACATCTAAGAAAACCAAGTCGCACATTTGCCAACCATGGAAAATCCTGGAGAGCTCTTTGTTCAATTTCTTGAACTTTTCCCTTGAAGTTTTGGCAATACAATAAGTTCATTTACAAAATACAAAAGTTTCTTATAGGAAACCCGGGACCACGTTGACCTCCCATAGCCGATCTAACACATCTTGCCATTCAGGTGAAAGAGTGTTCATGAAAAATCGCACCATCTCTCAAAGTCCGGACATAAGGTAACCATTCCATACGATGATTTCCTTTTCCCGATTGACTTGACCATGTGTGATCACTAAATCACCATCAAGCCACCGATAATCAGCTAACTCTTTCATCAGCCTTTTCAGTTTAGCTCTTCCTTCATCCGTTGTTGGGATTGCTGGTGCATAACGCATCATAGTTCTGCAACAAATGCGGAATAAAATGGATCGCTTATAATCCATAATAAACAAAATGGAAAATACATAAATTTCCATGATTCATGCAACAAATGCAGAATAAAAATGGATTACCTTATAACCCATACAGGCATAATTGAAAAAGAAACAAATTCTTTTTTTTTTTTTTTTTTTTTTTTTTTTGGGTCAACGGTCAACGGTCAAAGTCAACGGTCAACGGTCGTCGGTCAGCGGTCAACGGTCGTCGGACCGGCCGGACGGTCGGTCGGACCGACGGACCGGACGGACCGGTCGGGCGGACGGCGAACCGTGCACGTGCAGCGCGGCGTGCGGGATGACGTCACGCGAGCGTCACCCGGCACGCGTGCCACGCGCGTGACATCGCGTCGCCGGTTGGGTCGGGTCGTCGTTCGTCGGGTTGCCGGGCCGTGACCGGCCAACCGAACGTCCTCGGCGACGTCATCGGTGACGTCATCCGGGCGGTTACCGACCGTTGGATGACGCCACGGTGGCGTCATCACGGACGCGTCGGCCGCCGGTCGATCGGGACCGGCGTGCCGTTTCCGGTCGCCGACCGGCGGCACGCACGTGCCGGTTCGTCACCGGCGCGTGTGGCGCACGCGCTGGCCATTGCCAGCGCTTCCGGGCGCGTGGCGCGCGCCCACGCGCGCAGCGGCTTGTGGCGCGCGTGTGGGCGCGTGCGGCGTCGTCCGCGCGCACAACATGTCGCCGGACTCGTCTCGACGTCGCGCTTCTCCTAGTGCTTTCAGAATTTGTTTTTGACATTCTAAAACTCATGAAAATGGCCGAAGAAGTCTCGGGTGTCGGGATTTTCGCCCGGTTCCGTACGGCCGAAAGTTTCTTCGCAAAAACTCAATCAAAAACATCAGAATTGATCGGGAAAAACGTGAACTAGGGCTCTGATACCAATGTTGGGAATGACTGATCCCGAAAACCGGATTCGACACCGAATCGAACCCCTAAATCAATGCGGAAGACGAAGCCCGGGAAATCACGCATCACCGATCGTAAAGCACACCACGGATTCGAGCGTACCTTGTTAGCCACAGATTAAACACCAATGCCGAAGAAGAGGAAGAAATTCTGGCCCCGTTCGATCCGATGACGCCTTGAAGGGGAGAAAACCGTGCCTTGAACTTACTGTTCCTTTTTGGAGGAAGAGAGAACGCGAGGGAGAAGACGTACGTTCCTTTCTTTAAACGTTGTCTTCTCTCTCTCTCTCATCCTTTTTATACCTTCCCCTTCCACGGGCCCTATTCCCGTGGGCCGGGCCCTTTTGGGCCCAACTTGAGCGGATGGGCCAACTCAGGCCCATCTCATAAATCCATCAGGGACAGTCGTCGATCACTATGGTAACCACCTTGACAATGAGGTAACAACGTAGCCAATGAATCATCAGACAAAAATATCTCTACTGATTTCTGGAAATTAAGACATGGTGCCGCTATTTAATTTTTTTCCCTTTTGCTTTTCGATGGCTATGTACTATTCTCGAAACATCAAACCATAGGACATTCACTTCCCACTACAACTTCAATGTAAGGTCTTAATCTCAATACAAGACGTCAAGCAAAAACATCAAGCCCAAGAATTTCACTTCCCCTGCTACTAAACTGATACAACGAAAGCATTACAGCACGATGAAACAGACAAAATAGAGGCTAATCATTCTCCTGCCCAAGCTCAGGTAATATATGCCCCAAAAAAGCACACAAAGTGTCATCAGCTCTTGCCAAAGCAGCTCCTTTCTCCTTCAGCAAACCAGCAACCTTACCACAAACAACATACTCTCGAAAACCTTTTCAGCACATGGGACTCTACCATTGTGAACTACAGTATTTCTTCCATTCCATGAGAAATAAATGACACCATTCCTTGCCATCTTTAATAAAGCTTCCTAGGGATCTCCCCTTTGATGTCTGCAACACCTACACAAACTCAGCGTCCTAATCCCCAACAAAACCTTCCACACCACATAGTTGCAAAAGTTTACTTCATTTTTCAGAGGAGAAAGAAAAAAAGAACAAATGTCTCCTTGATTCCGGCTTCAATCCACGGAGGACACAAATACCATTCACATTCTGCCGTTTGCACAATCCATCACCAGTCTGCTGCAACTTGGTAAAAATGGGAAGCCAAGATATAAAGCCGAATCTTGGCACATATGGATTAAACCGAATTAGCCTATGCCAAGTGACCTTAGCCTTTTTCTCCCTAGTTAAGCTCCAAGCATCAGCCTGAGTGAAATCACCTGATTTAGAGCCTAAGAAGACCTCTCTATCTAGTTGAGACTTGAGAGTGGCATTAAAGTTCCACACAGCTCAACCTGAATTTCAACCAGATCATCTCATCTAGCAGTGGTTTTGCCAAACTACTCATTTCTTCTTTCAAAGCACAGAAGTAATGACATTTAAAGATTTTGCCGAGAATTCAAAATCGACCTAGTTAGGCTGTACCCAAGCAGTTTGCCAGCATCTGTGGTTTGATGTTCGTTTCCAAATCATGGTTATGTGAAAAAGTCGCTCCTTTTATTGAAACCAAAACATATGGCCGAGATTGTAATCACTACTATTCAGTAATGAAGCACACTGATATTTAAGAGCACATCCGCCAAGAAAGCTACAAATCATGTTCCGACTAACGCGGAAGTGCGAACAAACGAAAAGATTCGAGTGAAAATAAATTACAGCCTACCCCTCCATTTGATTCGCCATCCTCGCAATCTTCTCCGCTCCTTTATTGCCTTCTTCAGCAACTTCTTCTGCTCTTCAACGGAGACAGCCCCCGAATCCAACAGTACCTCGTCCTCCTACACGAATCGGAATAATTCATCAGTGAAGAGTCTAGATCGTAACTTCGCAGTGGACTTCCAATGCGATTTCTCGTCCGGATTCCGCTTTGGCAGCATGGACAAAATTCCTGGGACAATAGATCAACAATAAGGGCACGCATGATAAAATTTCTACGTCTTTATTTTTCTATTTCTTCGTTCCCCAGAACAGGTTTGGAATAGAAATCCGTTTGGTAACGCAATTTGATTTTTTTTTTTTTATCTCTGAAACAGATTTCTATTCCAGAAATAGATTTGAAGAAGAAATCAGAAACTAAAATTTTTAACTTCTCAGTTTCTGAAATAGAAATTAAGAAATCAATTTCCGGCCAGAAATCAATTTTTATTTCAGAAATTTTGTCATGCGCACCCTAAACTTAGTTTCTGATGCCGTTTTGTTACAACTAACATGGAAGCATGAACACATGAAGTGATTCAAGCCTCAAGTGAACTTTAAACTTAGTTTCCATTGCCACTTTGTCATGACTAATGTGGAAGTATGAACAAATGAAGCCATTAGAGCAAGAAACAAATTGCAGAAATAAGACCTGAGCACGGTTTGGCGCTTTAGCTACTGCTTTAGCTACTAAACGAGGAGAGTTAATGAGATGGTTCCATTATAATGGCAAAGAGAAGATTACAATTGCTTGAACAGACAACTCTCAAGCGAATCCTAATCTTAGATGTCACTTGAACTCGCAAGAATCAATCACCGCAAATGAGTTCTCTCACTCTTAAATTTCTAGCTAGAAGGCTTTCAATGCATTCTGTCTCTCGCCAGTTTTACATATATTAGGCGCATTCACTTTGTATCTAGACCGAACTCGACAAGAGTTATATGCAAAAAAAAAAAAAAAAAAAAAAAAAAAGCTGTATAAGTCCTTCTCCGACGATGGACCTCAACTTCAATAAGAAAAGGAGGTCTTGCGGGCCTGTCAGCAAGAGTTCAAGTTGGACTTTCTTGATATGGGCCAGGTTCCTCATCCGATGATCCATCTTTCGGGGAAAAAGATGAAGAGATTGGAAACAAAAATCAAATGAAATCAAGGTTCCATTGTTTTGCGAAAAATTTGATATTTTCCAAAAGAAAAATTTTAATAAATTTTTTTCCAAATAAATAAGAATTTTTTTTATGGTATTTGATTGAAATTTAAAAATGAATTGAAAATTATATCATTTGGAAAGAAAAACTTGATTTTATTTTCCTAAAAAGTCATGCACTATTCATAGTATATAAGAGATACCCAATTGCATTTGTCCTGGCGGCATGAGCAGTATCCAAGCATGAGTATCAAGGACCTAGGCATAGATACCTAGGTCTTCGGCATGATCTTGAGGGAGGTTGGCTATTGAGGGAGCTCGGGAGCTAGTTACTTGGGTGTGGAAGTCAGTTACCCAAGCATGGCGGTCGAGGACCCATGTACTAGTACCAAGGTCTTGGGCATGGGCCGCTGGGGACTTTGATGGGAGCATTGAGTTCTTAGGCCCGACCTTGATGGACCTAGCCTTGTTCGCTAGTGACTTAGGCGTGGGAGTAAGGCAAGGACGTCGGGGACCCAGATACCAGCACCAAGGTATTGGGTCAAGCCTTTAAGGACCTAGGCCTGGTTGGCCTACCTACTGAGCAATCCCACGTCTCCAATAGAATAAAACATGTAGCTTTTTCAAATTGTCACCTTTATTGTAGCTTTCATAGTTTGGGGAATTTTACCATCTCCCTTAAATGCTCAATCCAAATCCCATGTCCCCAATAAAGTACACATCTTAACACACAAAAAATTAAATTGTGGATTGCTCTAACTTGAATATCACAGATACCATAATGATTGTCCTAGATGAACAAAATTCTTGGAACAACCAATCTACAATAATTTAGTTTCTAATGGTAATTTGTTATGAATAACACGGAAGCATGAACAAACGAAGCGATTCAAGCCTCCAATCAACAATAAACTTAGGTTCTAATGCCACTTTGTTATGACTAATATGGAAGTGTGAAAAAATTGAGCAATCAAGTAAGAAATAAATTATAGAAATAAAACCTGAACACGGTTTGGCGGCTTGCCTACTCCACAAGGAGAGATCAATGAGAGATGGTTCCATTATAAGCGGCAAAGAGAAGATTACAATTGCTTGATACAATTGCTTGAACACTCTCGAGTGTTTCCTAATTATTTAAGATAACACTTGAAGTTGCAAGAACTAATCGCAGCAAATGAATTCTCTCACTCTTAAATTTTTTACTGGAAGACTTTCAATGCTTTCCGTGTCTCTCGCAAGTTTTACATATATTAAGCGCACTCCCATTGCATCAGGACCAAACTCAACAAGGTTTATATGCAAAGAAAAGCTATAAGCCCTTCTCCAACGTCAAAGTGGACCTCAAGTCCAATAAGGAGAAGAGGTCTTGCGGACCTATTAGCAAGAGTTCAATTAAGACTTTCTTGATATGGGCTAGGTTTCCTTACAACTCAATTATGTGTAGGCTTTTTAATCAATCGACATCTACTTCGGCCCATAATCAACAAATCACTATCTGGAAACCCATCCAAGTGATTATATTACTGTAAAAAAGCCACCTAATCAAATGATACTTCTTTTAGGGGGTAAAAAAAGATTTTACAGAGTATAAAATGACATTAAGAATTAGTTTGTTTCGAGCACAATTTGACATTTGGAAAATGTTTTCAAGAAATCACTTTCCAAGAAAGTACTAATATTTTCCGATATTTAGATGACATATGAAATGAATTGAATATTATTTTCATCATTTGGAAAGGAAACTTCATTGTACTTCCCTAAATAGATATCCATTATTCATGTTATATAAGAGATGTGGCTGCCAGAGTCGTAATCACACAAGTAGAGATTCTTAGGCCCAGCCATTGAGAACCTGACCACGGGTGTTGAGGAACCATGACCGACCTAGATGGACCTAGGCTTGAACGTTGGTGACTTGGGCGCAAGAGCCAAGCATTCGGGCATGGGTATTAAGGACCAAAGCATTGGCACTGGAGTCTTGGGTTCGATCTCAAGAGAGCTAGGCCTAGTCTCTATGGACTAGGGCTTGGCTGTTGGGGACCCAAGCACCAGCACGGGGGTCTTAGGCATGGTCTTTGGATACTCTGACATGAGCATTGAGTTCTCTGTCTCGACTTCTATGGACCTAGCCTTGTTCGCTAGTGACTTGGGCGTAGGAGCAGGGCAAGGCCATTAGGGACCTAGGTCTCAGCACTGAGGTCTTAGGCCAAGCCTTAAGGGAATTGGGCTTGGTGTTTTGCCATTGAGGAAGCAGGCTTGAGCACCAATGATGTGGCACCCCTCGATGTGACCCTCGATCTGCTAGGGTCGCCATAGTCTACTTACCTACTTATTTTTTTTACTTGTCCTAATAACATTCCACTTTGATACCATTTCAATTGCAGCGGGTCCATAAATCCTGGGGGTTCGTACCATCTCATTCGGTCCCAGCGTAGATCATATAATGGAAGCATACTTATCATCTCCCTAACCCATACACAACCAAACAATACAATGCAATACACACCAACTACAAACTTTCATATATATATATATGCATCTTAGGGCCGGATCACTTTTATTTACATATTAAGATCGATTTCACAAGTCGGTATGACAAAAGGGCCAAGACTATAACTCAGCTCGGCTAAACTCAAAAGAACCTGACTATACATCAAACACGTACATCTATTTATTAGCTAGTGTCGGCCATCCCAAAAAGTGGCAACCTCCACCAGTCACATGCTCCTATCACACCCATCCTGGTGCATCGGCCAGTGGCAGCGGTAGCATCCCCATCATCCTCCTATCTCGGCAAACATGGATAGACAAAAACTCTTGTACTACAGAGCCATCAGGCAAGCCCACGTCATACATGACCAAAACACGGAGGCGGATAAACACCAAACCATGAACACCGAAGCAAGGGTGCTCCGTGCACTCGACCTCGACATCAAATGGTAATCCATAAAACGTACCACGCGTGACAGGTGCTAAAGGCATAGCTCAATCTGTAATGTTGGTCCCCAAAGGGGTGAGTACAACTACTCAACAGTAAAAATCCATCAAACTACACAATGCATCAGGCAAAACAATCAATATATCACGAGTAAAGCACATATCATCCATGCTATCGAGCATACATCACCATGCAGTCATGCACATATCACCATGCAGTCATACTTGTATTTCCATGAGGTTCATCCCATGCCATATGCACATACATAGGCATGATTCATATCATTCATACAATCATGTATACATCTCCATGAGATCCATTCAAGCTTTCATGATCGCATTCTTAATGTCAAATAACATCAAATCACTTTCTTAAGCAGATCATGCATCATGCCATATGCATATACCCATGCACATGATTCAATTTCAATATTTATCTTTCACAAGAATCTCATTGTTTTTCTTCTAGGGACCAATGTTTGCATCCCTCAATTTATCGTTCGCACCCAACCTGGCGTCGCGAGGAGCCTTTGGCACAAACCTCCGGGCATCCCGAAACTCCCGAGGACCTCCGGCACAAACCTCTGGGCATCTCGAAACTCCTAAGACATCGTCGGCTCACACCTTCGACGGTCTTGTTATTATCACAATATATATAATCTCATATATGTCTCATTTTCATCATGGCATTTGATGCAACAATATCAAAGGTCTAAACCATCTTTTTGATGTCACATGATACGCCAAACATCACCATATATGCAGCATATATAACCACTCAAGACATCATATTTCGTAGAGCAGTGCATTTATTCTTGAAAATACAGCAAATTTCGGATAAAGCAGAATGCACTTCTTTAATAAAAATTCTGAAAAAATTAGTAAATGATCTCAATAAATTATGAAAATTTAACACGATGTAAAAAAGATCCAGAGGAAGATATTTAATGAAGAATTTCATGTCAAGAAAGTTCCACATCAATCACATAGATCCACACATCTCAGCAAAAGAAATTCCAGCACCACTTTTGCACAGTTTCGGAAATAATTTAAATTAAACCCCTAAATGAACTCCGAAAATTCTGAGATTTTAATATGTCATATCCGAGATCGAGAGGTAAAAGTATCATGAAGAAATCGAAGTTAAATTCGTTATGGATTAAAAGATATAGTTTTTTTAATTCTTCCTAACTCTCAGTTCACTGTCCAGATTCATCCTTTTCAAAGAAAATCGTTTTCCCCAAACCTTTCTTGTTCGTTTATCCTCAAATTTTAGTATCTTTCTCCTCAAGATGTCTTCTACAACTCTTATCAAGAACATGAGATCAAATTCGGACTGGATACTTGCACGAAATTCACAGAATCACAATAGATCATCATAACAGTTTCCAAATCTAGCTTCATCAAAGAAAAATGTTTTCACCGACCTATACTTGTTTTTTTCCTCTCAAATTTTGATATGTTATTCTCCAAGAAGTCCTTTACAACTTTTATCAAGAAGTCAAAGTCAAATTCCAACTAGAACATTGCATGCAACTTACGAAATCATCAAAGGTCGAACTATTTTTCCAAAAACAGAATACTAGATTTGAACATAAGTCCTATAACTTCGAAATTTCACACATCATCCACATCCGAAACTCACCATTCATCACACACATGACACAGCAAGCAAAGGGTAGATCAATGGACTCTACTTGCCTCTAATCCAAGCAAAACACAGCAAGCAAACGGCGGGCTCGACGGTGGCACTCGGCAGCTCGATGGTGGCGACGAACCTCCTGCTCCTTCCTTTCTCTCTTCCTCTCTCGCACGCCCTCTTTGTCTCTTCCTCTCTTTCTCTCGTGCAACGTCTCCCTCTCTCTCTCTCTCTCTCTCTCTCTCTCTCTCTCTCTCTCTCTCTCTCTCGGCAACCCCTTCATCAATCCGCCCTCGTCTTTTTCTTTCCCTTTCATCATTAGCAATCATTTGATTTTGCATGGCTTCTTACACTTGGTTACAAAGGGGCAACACTTGGCAAGCTTCTCTTGCCATTTGGGGATTTACATGTGTTGGAGAAATCTTTCCAGAAGATTTTGAAGCTGACAAAACATTTCTATCAGTTTAGTCTTGATATCATTGTTTTAAAGTCTCAAGACTTTGTAATCTAAAGTCTCAAGACTCAAGACTCAAGACTCAAGTCTCAAGACTCAAGATTATTCTCACCGACGTCTTTCTAATCCGCTTGCGTAGGATATCCGAAGCCGAAGTATATGGTTGGGGATTTGATCCAATCCTCTGGAATAGATCCCTTGGTTGGATAATCATTTCGGATTCTTTTTGATTCTTATCAAAGATCAATTGAAGATCTGATGGTCGATGAAACATTCTTGGAATGTTCTATTCTTGGAAACTAAAATCCTGATTGTATGGGCGAACAGATTGATGGGCTATCATCGATTCCTTAAATAGCTCGGATGATCTTCTTAATTGATTCCGTCCAACGGGTAGATTGGAGGAATTCCTTTGGTAAGTGCCAACGGCTATGATGGCATAAAGGAGTATAAAAGGAAGACGTTCTAGTTGTTTTAAGTGTGTGATCGATAGATAAATTCCGTAGTCTCGAAGAACCTTGATTGTTAGTCGAGACTGTTCGAGCGAAATTGTATACTCGAGAGTGGTTGTACTTGGTGATACCTTGAGCGAGTGTAGTAGATCATCTACATCGAGAGATCAAGGAAGATCAACACCGTAACATCTCTTTGTTCATAGTGGAATCCAGCCAATCGGCTGTCGGTGCGAAGAGTGGACGTAGGCTTGAATCAAGCCGAACCACTATAAACCTCGTGTTTAATTCTCTCTTTCCTTTACTCAGTCTTACGATTGATTTTTAATCCTTCATCTGTTTAAGTATTACGCAAACTGCAAGAAAATATTCATAATACCTATTCACCCCCCTCTAGGTACTCGTACTAGCATTATCAATTGGTATCGAGCCTGTGTTCTTACTTTATTTGAAGTGTTTTACTTCTCGCAAAAAGATCCATGGCTAGTATGCTAGCACCAGGGGCTGATGGAAGGGCAAAGCAATACAAGACCACCCTACTTTGATGGAAAGGATTACAACATCTGGAAAAACAAGATGAAAGCTTTTCTACGATCAAAGGATCCTCTGAATGGGATGTGGTGGAAAGAGGAATTACTCCTATTGCTGCATCGCATCCGAAAGAGGGAAAGATATTGTTGAACCCAGCGGAATGTCTCAAGAAGAGATAAACAAGAGACAAGCACTCGATGCAAAAGCAATTTACTCTTTATATTGTGCTTTATCACCAACTGAATATAACAGAATATCTTCTTGTAATACAGCAAAAGAAGTCTCGGGATAGATTACATATCACTTATGAAGGGACAGACCGAGTGAAGGAGACCAGAATCAACATTCTCCTTGGTCAATATGAAGCCTTCAAAATGAAACAAGGAGAATCTATAACTGACATGTTTTAGCCGTTTTACAGATATTGTCAATGGCCTCGAGAATCAAGGACAGAAAATTTCTGATCCCATGAAGGTGAACAAGCTACTGCGTGGACTCTCCAAGGATTGGAATCATATAAAGACTTCAATAAGAGAGACGCAAAGAATTATGCCATTATCTCGTAGACGAGCTGATTGGAACTCTTCGATCTTATGAAGTGGAACGAATTAATGAAGAAGAAGATCCAAGAGGTAAGAAATCCATTGCATTAAAATCTAACGATGATTCTGATGATACGACTCAAGAAGATCTGGATGATGAGGAGCTTGCTCTTATGATAAGAAGATTCAGAAAGTTGAATAGAAAAGGAAGAAGGTTCAACCCAAGGAAACAAAGCTTTCGAAACAGCAAACCAAGTTTGTTGAAAATGAGGAACCAAACAAAGATGTAGTTTGCTTCGAATGTAAGAAAAAGGGACACATCAGACCAAATTGTCCTCTCCCGAAGAAGAAAAGAGGAAAAGCTGAAAAGTCTCGAAAAGCTCTCAAAGCCGAAACTTGGAGCGATACGAGTGTGAAGAAAGTGATGAGGAATATGCTAACCTATGTCTGATGGCACAATCGACTCGGACTGGATCAAACTCGGACAGTGAATATGAGGTAAGTGATTATAAAGTTCCTGTCAAAGTCTCTAAGTATATTGATGAATTATGTTTTAGTCTTAAGACTTCTCTAAAAGAATTTCCGAACTGAAAAGGAAAACTTAGTTTTAAAACAAAAAGAAAATATTTTAGAAGAAAAAGTGAAAAGTTTAGACCTGAATTTTTCTACTCTTAAGGAGAATGAAGATAAACTTTCAAAAGAAAATGCTTTCTTAAAAACTGACTTATCAAATATTTCAAAGAAATTTTCAATAGGGTCTCGAAAACTTGAAAAAGTTCTTTCAGTCCAAAGACCTTACTTTAACAAGTCTGGTTTGGGTATGACAGCAGAAACAATTTCTTTAATTGATTTTCCAAAAGTAAAAGAAAGAATTAAGAATAGACCAACAAAGGAGACTTACAAAAATCATTTCAAGAAAGTCTTTGTAAAGTCTCGTAGGTCGAAGTGCTCTAAGGTGTTCAAAGTGTAACAATCAGGATCATTTTGAAAAAGAATGTCCTATGGTTTGGAAGCCCGTTAAGAAAGTATGGCCTAGTAATGCTTTTTCAACTAACGCCAAAGGACCCAAGAAAATTTGGGTACCAAAGAAAGCGTGAGACTCTTCTTTGATTGCAGGTCTCTGTCAAAAAGAAAGTTAAGTGGTATCTTGACAAAGGATGTTCAAGACACATGACAGAGACTCAAATTGCTTCATAAAGATTGTTCAAGTAAATGGTGGAAAAGTTTCATTTGGTGGAAACAGCAAAGGAAGCATTGTGGGTTTTGGAACTGTGAAAATTGGGAATCTCACAATAAGCAATGTCTCTCTAGTGGAAGGACTCAACTACAATCTTCTAAGCATTAGCCAATTGTGTGATACTGGTTTCAAGATCTCCTTTCAAGAAGGCACGTGTTCTGGAATTAGCAAAGACTCAACTCGCCTTTCATGGGTCGAAGACATGGAAACATCTATCTTCTTGATGTAAAACCAAATGAAGCACAATGTCTAATTTCAATTCAAGATGAAGCAGTCTTATGGCACGTAAAGCTTGGCCATGTCAATATGAAACAATTAGCCAAAATCTCATCAAAGAAGCTTGTTCGAGGTCTTCCTAAATTGCCATACCAAAAGTCTGATTCATGCACTCCATGCATTCTCGGGAAAGCAGGTAAGAAATTCATTTAAGCAAATAAATCATGTTTCTACTAATCATGTACTTCAATTGCTTCATATGGATCTCTTCGGACCAACCAGAACCCGAGCATTGGAGGTAAGAAATATTGCCTAGTAATTGTGGATGATTACTCCCGTTTTACTTGGGTATATTTTCTTTCAAGTAAGTCGAAACCTTTTCGTATTTTGAAAAATTTGCCAAAAAGATTCAAAATGAAAAAGGATGTGCAATTTCAAGCATAAGAACAGATCATGGAAGTGAATTTGAAAATAAAGATTTTACTAAATTTTGTGATAAATCTGGTTTTAATCATATGTTTTCCTCTCCATATACTCCACAGCAAAACGGAGTTGTGGAAAGAAAGAATAGATCTCTTCAAGAAATGGCTAGAACTCTTTTAATTGAAAGCAAAATTTCTTCACGATTTTGGGCTGAAGCTGTTTCAACAGCATGTTATATTATAAACAGAGTATTTTTAAGACCTATTTTGGAGAAAACCCCTTATGAATTGTTCAAAGGTAAAGAGCCTATTGTTTCATACTTTCATGTGTTTGGTTGCAAATGTTTTATTTTGAAAAATGCAAATGATAGAGTTGGTAAGTTTGAAGAAAGATCGATGAAGGCATCTTTCTTGGATATTCTACATCAAGCAAAGCCTACGAGTCTACAACAAGAAAAGCCGCTTAGTGGAGGAATCAACGAATGTTAAATTCCAAGACTCAATGCAAGATGAACCCAGCAAGACTCGCATGAAGAGTTCGAACCGACTCCGCACCTTCCAATGCTTACAACTCAAGAAGCATCTCGCTCTGGAAGTCCAACATCAAGAAGCACATGAAGATTCAAACAAAGAAAGAGATCATCAACTAGAAAGAACAACCAAGAATCGGAAGCATAAATCCAGTCATCCTAAAGATCTCATTATTGGCGAAATGAATGAAGGAATACGCACCAGATCAAAAAGGCATGAAGAATCTAGTGCTGTGGCTCTTATTTCTGAAATCGAACCAAAAAGCATAGAAGAAGCTTTATCTGATGAAAGTTGGATCGAAGCTATGCAAGAAGAACTCGACAATTCAACATCAATAATGTCTCGGGAATTGACATCTAAACCAAAAGGTAAAACTGTTATTGGAACCAAATGGGTATTCGGGGAACAAGATGAATGAAGAAGGAAAAGTCGTACGAAACAAAGCAAGACTCGTGGCCAAAGGATATACGCAAGAAGAAGGAATAGACTATGATGAGACTTACGCTCCAAAGTAGCAGGTTAGAAGCTATTCGTCTATTACTTGCATTTGCTTGTTATAAAAATTTCAGGTTATTCCAAATGGACGTCAAAAGTGCATTCCTAAATGGATTCATCAATGAGGAAGTCTATGTGGAACAACCACCTGGGTTCGAAGACCCAAAGAAACTACATTCAGTCTTTAGACTGAAAAAGGCCTTGTATGGTTTAAAGCAAGCACCTCGAGCATGGTACGACAGACTAAGTAAATTCTTATTAAAGAATGGTTTTGTCAAAGTCTATGCAGGATGAGTTTGAAATGAGTATGATGGGAGAATTAACATTCTTTCTTGGACTTCAAATTAAACAAATGAAGGAAGGAACTTTTATTCATCAAGAAAAATATGCGAATGATCTTGTCAAAAGGTTTGGATTGAATAACTGCAAAAAGACTGACATACCAATGTCATGTTCTCAGAAGATAGACAAGGATGAAGAAGGGAAGAAAGTAGATCAAAAGCTGTACAGAGCATGATCGGCTCACTTCTTTATCTTACCGCTTCTAGACACGATATTTTGTTGAGTGTTTGCATTTGTGCTAGGTTTCAATCGATCCCGAGAAATCCCATCTCGGTGCGGTAAAACGTGTTATCAAATACGTTGCCTCATCTTCAAGCATAGGTCTCGGTATCCCAAGAAGGGAGACTTTAATCTTCTAGGATACTCGATGCGGATCTGGCCGGTTGCGAGTCGATAGAAAAAGCACCTCTGGAATTTGTCAAATACTTGGAAACAGGGGATGGTGTCTTGGTTTTCAAGAAAGCAAAGCACTTGTATCTCTCTCAACAACGAAGCGAGTATGTAGCTCTTGGAAGCTGCTGTTCGCAAATTCTCTGGATAAAACAACAGCTACAAGACTTTGGGATTAAAGACTCATGCACGAAATCAGATGTGACAACACCGGTGCGATCAATCTCACCAAAAATCCAATCCTTCATTCAAGAGCAAAGCATATTGAGATTCGACATCACTTCATCGAGATCATATTCAAAATGGAGCAATCTCGATTCAATTTGTTGATTCAAAGAGTCAACTAGCGGACATATTCACAAAGCCTTTGGAGAAAAATCAATTCAATCTTATCCGTTCAAGACTCAACATTTTGAAGCCTGAAGAAGTTAAAGTCTAGAGACTTACCAAACTCTAAGACTCTAATCTTTGAGACTTTAAATCCTCGACTCTCGACACTCGTGGCTATAGACTCGTAAGTTGTACGAATTTTCGTTTAAACTCAAAAAGGTACGATCTTTCGTTCAGCTTATTCGATAATCCGCATGAAATTTAAAGTCTTATCTGCTTAAAGGAATAATTTTGGCAGTTATTGATTTTGAAAAATAATAAATCGTTCACTTTCCTTACATCGTTTGAACTTCCCTTTTCAAAACTGAGTTATATATATACAGTTTTTCTTTTCTCAATCTTCAAAACCCTAAAAGGCACTCTCCTCCCGATACTTGTTCTACCGCTTGTTCGTCTTCGAGAAAGTGGTCGTTTTTCTTGGGAAAGCAAGTGAAGGAATCTTCCAGCGACAAAGAAAAATGTCTTCTTCGAGGAAATCATCAAGAATCGCAAAGGTGGGACCACAAAGAATGGAGAAGGGACCGACTCACTTTGATCTCACCGAGGAAGAAGACTTAATAAGTCAGCGACAAAGTCCGATTCGCTCTCATCCACGTCATTCGACGCCTCCCCGCCCCACAAGGTGCAAGTCATTCTTTGGAAGAAGAGATAATCGAGGAAGCTGACCCGAAGAGTCCAAAAGCCCTCCTTTATATATAAAACTTTATCGTGCGTTGAAAAGCGCAGGTTCTTCGCTGAAGTTTATAGATGACTTCCTTAAGGACAAAGATTATGGGAATGAGTATCGATTTCTGAAGAAAATGGAGGAATTGGGAATTGCCCCAAAGGAACAGCAGAGGAAGCACTTGCGAACATTCCAAGTGATCCTCTTATGAAAGGACAAAATTTAATTGAAGGGAACGATGATGACAGAATGTTCCTTGACTTTCAACCGAAAATGGGAGTGGCAGAAAGGTGAAAGGAAATCGATGGATTTGTTCAAATCCAAGGATCAAGAAAAAGTGTATTCAAGGCTGATGAAAAGAGGGGTGATAAACCCTAGAAGTGTAGATTTTGACTTCCCGGACGCCATCAACATAAACTTAAGAGAAAAGTTGAATTTGTTTCAACTTGAGAATTTTTGCTCGACTCAACAGTACGGGTATGCTCATCTCGACCGCTTATTTCTATTCAAATCTCGCTTTTCTGGATGCGAATAGAATATCATTTAGTGTGCTAGACAAAGTCTATGTGGTAGATGTGAATATGTTGGCTGATATAGTTGGAGTTGAACGAGGACGTTATCTTCCAATCAAAGTCTCGCCTGCTCGTATTACTTCGGGAACTTGTCAAAGATAGGGTCGCAGAGAAGAAAATTACCTATTCAAGGATGAATGCTATCAACATTCTGCTTCATAAGATTGTAATCAATTGTCTTAGACCAAAGTCTACGTCAAAGACTACCGTGTCTCATTCTCAAGCAAAGTTGATGTATGCAATCAACTCGGGACGAAAGTTCTCTCTCCCGCATACTATTCTCTTCCATATGTACAGAGCAATGTCGAAAGACAAAGGACAATTGCCTTATCCTGGTCAGTGACCAAGATCTTCAGACACATGAATATTGAACTGCCTTCAACACTTTGTGTTCAACCATGTGATAAGATGGTGATAGGTTTGAAGATGTTATCGAAGATGCGTCTGAAAGAATTTTCCAAGGCAATGGAGAAATTCAGAGTGAAATCTCCTGTTCAGCCTCGCTTCAAAGAGAAAAGGAAAGGAGGCCATAGGAGCCCCATCGAAAAGAAGAAAAGATCTCTCATCTTGGAAGATGAAGATGAAGAGGATGAAGATCCTACTATTCCCGCTTCCGATAAGAACAAGACGTTCGTGTCTCACCATCAAGTACAGAGAGAGAAGAAGAAGAGCAAATCAGAAGCAGAGAAGAAGAAGAACAGAGAGAGAAAGAGAAAGAAGTTGAAGAAGAGAAAGAAAAGTCTGCTGCTGAATCTGGAGAGAAGGGAAATCTAGAGCAAGATCATCACTCTTCCCCTTTGGATGTACTTGAGACAGGGGGGGAGTTGGTGAGCATGAAAGGTCTACACCTCATGCTGCAGATAATGAAGGTCCAAGACAATCTCCAGAAGACTCAGAAGAATTTCAGGTTTCTAAATTGCCTGAAGAAGGTGATACATCTACACCAAATCTGCAAGACTCGTACGAAGCGCCATCGTACACATTTACTCCATCTGAAAAAGCTGATGCATATACTCGGCATGAGAATTCTGCAGATTTTCGTCGTATCATGGATATTCTTCTGGAAATGCGTGGACAAATATATGCTCTGGAATGTGAAATTCAAGTCATGAAAAATGCTGGACAAGCATCTTCAGTAAACCTGGAGGAAAAGATGAAAGACCTTGCTCTGCAAATTCAAGCCAATGCCAAAGGAGAGGAGGTAGCTCATCTAAGGGAGGACTTGAAGAGGCTAGAAGGCGTAGTCCAGTCAATGGGAGAATTCCAGATCGTGCGCATTCCCAAGCGTACATGACTCCTTTCTCACCCTCTTTTTAAATGATGACAAAAAGGGGGAGAACCAATTTGAACAAACATTTTTTAAACTTTGATTTTTACTGGCTTATGTATGACCCGAGAATTTGAACTTGGATGTGAGACTCGAATGACTGTGGAATTTGATGCTTGACTGGTTGCATTTATATTAAGTATTGTTATATGGTATTACTCATGAAAGACTAACCAATTTTGCTGTGGATGCAGAGTCTGGTTGTTTATTAATCTTTATGAGTTAGCCATATTGCTTGAGAAATATTTTTGCAGGTCAAAGTTGTTCAAATCTACAAGAAAGTTTTGTCACCATCAAAAAGGGGGAGATTGTTGGAGAAATCTTTCCGTAAGATTTTGAAGCCGACAAAACATTTCTATCACTTAGTCTTGATATCATTGTTTTAAAGTCTCAAGACTTTGTAATCTAAAGTCTCAAGACTCAAGACTCAAGACTCAAGTCTCAAGACTCAAGATTATTCTCACTGACAGTCTTTCTAATCCAGTTGCGTAGGATATCCGAAGCCGAAGTATATGGTTGGGGATTTGATCCAATCCTCCGGAATAGATCCCTTGGTTGGATAATCATTTCGGATTCTTTTGATTCTTATCAAAGATCAATTGAAGATCTGATGGTCGATGAAACATTCTTGGAATGTTCTATTCTTGGAAACTAAAATCCTGATTGTATGGGCGAACAGATTGATGGGCTATCATCGATTCCTTAAATAGCTCGGATGATCTTCTTAATTGATTCCGTCCAACGGGTAGATTGGAGGAATTCCTTTGGTAAGTGCCAACGGCTATGATGGCATAAAGGAGTATAAAAGGAAGACGTTCTAGTTGTTTTAAGTGTGTGATCGATAGATAAATTCCAGAGTCTCAAGAACCTTGATTGTTAGTCGAGACTGTTCGAGCGAAATTGTATACTCGAGAGAGTGGTTGTACTTGGTGATACCTTGAGCGAGTGTAGTAGATCATCTACATCGAGAGATCAAGGAAGATCAACACTGTAACATCTCTTTGTTCATAGTGGAATCCAGCCAATCGGCTGTCGTTGCGAAGAGTGGACGTAGGCTTGAATCAAGCCGAACCACTATAAACCTCGTGTTTAATTCTCTCTTTCCTTTACTCGCCTTACGATTGATTTTTAATCCTTCATCTGTTTAAGTATTACGCAAACTGCAAGAAAATATTCATAATACCTATTCACCCCCCTCTAGGTACTCGTACTAGCATTATCAACATGCAGGTTGGTGGGCCTTCCTTTTGGGCCAGGCCTCTCCATTCATCCCTCTCTTCCATGGTCGATGGCAGCCCTACCTTTGGGCTTCTTGGACCGGTCGAATGGTGGGGCTATGGGCTGGTTTGGTCCTTAAATATCCAGCCCACCATCATTCCTAATAATCCACCTTAATTTCCTACTTATATAAATACCTAATTGAATTTTATAAAACCATAAAACTTGCAACATAAATTAATGACTTCCAACTTATAAAACACATAGCCAAGAATGGGATTTTTCCATCAAATAATTATCCATTAAAAGCTTGGCTTAAACCTATTGCAAATCATGGATCAAATGGCTACAACATAATTTGATGGTACTTCCATCACCTATCCATGGCTCATAGCACATCTAGAGGTTGTCATGAAATTCTAGGATGCCACAATTCTCCCCTCCTTAGAGAATTTTGTCCTCGAAATTAGACATTTCCTATGTCTCTTGAAACAAGTGAGGGTACCTTTCCCTCGTCTCATTTTCACTCTCCCATGTGGCTTCCTCCACATCATGATATCGCCATAATATCTTAACCAATGAAATTTTCTTGGTCCTAAGAATTTGCTCCCTTTGATCCAACACTTGCACAGGCTCTTTAATGTATCTCACTTTCTCATCCACTTTGATGGCTCCATGATCGAGTATGTGATCAGGATCCGACTGGTACTTCCTCAGCATCGATACATGGAATACATCATGCAAATTTCCCAATTTATGAGGCAGCGCCAAACAATAAACTACATCTCATATTCTTTCAAGTATCTCAAAAGGTCCAACAAATCTAAGGCTTAACTTACCCTTCATTCCAAATCAAGATATTCCTTTCATAGGGGATACTTTAAGGAATACATGATCTCCCACATTAAACTCTAGAGGTCTCCTACGCTTATCTGCGTAGTCTTTCTGCCTACTTTAGGTTGTCTTAAGTCTTTTCCTTATTATCTTTACAGCCTCAGTAGTAATTTATACTAATTCAGGTCTTGTCAAACTCCTTTCACCTACTTCATTCCAACAAACAAGAGTCCTACACCTTCTTCCATATAATGCTTAATATGGAGCCATGCCTATACTTTTTTGAAAACTATTGTTATAAGCAAACTCTATCAAATGCAATTTTTCATCCCAACTTCCCTTAAAATCAATAATACATGCTCTCAGCATATCTTCCAAAGTTTGGATCACTCTTTCCGTTTGTCCATCTGTTTGAGGATGAAAAGCAGTACTAAATTGAAGCTTTGTCCCTAAAGCATCTTGGAGACTTCTCCAAAAATTTGAAGTAAACCTAGAGTCTCGATCCCATGTGATTGTCACAGGAATACCATGTAAGCGTATCACTTGGCTTACATATATTTCAGCAAGTTTATTCATCAAGTAGTCTACACGGATAGCTAGGAAATGAGCAGATTTAGTCAAACGATCTATTATCACCCAAATAGAGTCGTGACCACTTGATGTCCTTTGTAGTCTTTGCATAAAGTCCATTGTTACATGCTCCTATTTCCACTCTGGTACGTCCAATCGTCTCAACAGTCTTGCGGGTTTGCGGTGTTCCGCTTTCACTTGCTGGCATGTTAAACATTGAGAAACATGTTTAGCTATATCTTTCTTCATGCCATTCCACCAAAATTGCTGGCGCAAATTTCTATACATTTTCGTACTCCTCAGATGAATACTATAATTACTCTTATGTGCTTCCGATAGGATTTCCCTTCTCACTTCTTCACTATCAGGAACACAGAGCCGTCCTTGGCATCTTACTACTGTCGCGACCTACCCTCGGGGGGAGGGAGCAAGTTTAGGGGTATTGCCTAAAGGACGGGCCTAAGGCCCATGATTAGGCGTGGGCTCTCCCAAGCCCATACCCCGCGTGACATTGGGATATTCTTAAGAAATTTTGCACAAAAGGAGTTGCCACTAGCCTATTGGGGTCGGCTAGAAAC
Organism: Eucalyptus globulus; assembly: GCA_014182545.1. Taxonomy (NCBI): domain Eukaryota; kingdom Viridiplantae; phylum Streptophyta; class Magnoliopsida; order Myrtales; family Myrtaceae; genus Eucalyptus; species Eucalyptus globulus. The sequence continues at coordinate 58,436,263 of CM024719.1, forward strand.
CAAGTGAGCCATGGGAGCATGCCTCACTTCCTACGCAACCAGAGAGTTTAGGATCGGGGACTTGATTACACTAATTAACCAATTAGTGCCCTTTCGGTACCTAATCTTGTTCATTTTAAAAGAAATGATTTTTGTTAAGCAGTCTGGATTGATTTTACTCATCCACAAAACATATCAAAGTGATCATACGGGTGCAATATAAACACGTATTATTATCATATCATATGACTACACACATACCATTAAACATAACAACATATACAATCTAAACATGCGATATAATCAAAATAAATGCATAATTACACTTAAAACGACAACACCTAGCAATTCCTAACCAAACTCTATCATTTTTGGAATTTTTGAATTTTTTTTTGATTTTTTAATTTTTAATTTTTTAATTTAATGTTTTTAAATTTTTAAATTTTTAAAATTTAAAATTTAAAATTTAATTTTTTTATTAACTAATTGTTTTTAACTTTTTATTTTTTTAAAAAAATTCTCAAAAAAAAAAAATCGATTTTTAAAAAAATTTAAATTTAATTTTTTTTTCTTTTTTTTTAAAAATTATTTTTTAAAAAATGGACGAATCGGGTCGGGTCCGGTCTCGGACCCGAGTTCGGTCCAGCTGGTATGCGGGCCGGTCGGCCGCCGAAGAAGAAACTAGGCCCGGCCACATTTTCCTATTTCCCTCTCTTTTCTTTTTTTTTTTTTTTTAAAGAAGCCCGGCCCTAATCGAAATTAGCCCTTATTCCCTAAAAGAGAGAGGCTCGGCCCGGGGCCGACGAATCAGCCCATTCGCACGAGCCCGAAACGAAGCCCATTTCCTATTTTCTATTTTCAGCCCTTTTGTGTTTTAATTTTTTCTTTTTTTCCTTTTTATTTATTTCTTTTGTACTTTTCTTTTGGGCGTCTTCTCCGAGCCCCCCCTCCTGCAGTCACGATTCGTCGGAACTTCTGCAGCTCCTCCGCCGGTCTGACGTCGACAACGCCGCGAGTGCTGGCGGCCCTAAGGAAGGTCGCCGGACCACTGCCGCCCACCGGTCATCCTCTCGATCGGCGTCGACCCTCGCCGGCTACCTATTCCGGCAACAACTACCTTATTTCTGATGGAACGAGTCGTCGACTCAAATACATGCCAAATCTCGTGCAAATCGTCCGAAAATACAACAAATCGGGGCAAAGCAACAAGGTGGACGGCAGCTGGACGCCCGAGACCTCGGCTCCTTTCCCCGGCCTATTCTCCTCCCTTTCCTCTCGATTTCCCCTCTGTGTTCTCCCTTTTTGGTCTTGATTTTTTTGTAGTGTCGATTCCCTGATTTCCCCTCCGACTAGTGGATCACGCCGCTCACCTGCCACCGATCCCCTTGCTCCCTCTGTTGCTGCCCTGTTTCTGTTCTTCTTTGCAGGTCTTGCAGCGAAGACCGACTATAGGAGGGAGACGACCAGCTCGTGTGCGGGCTGGGCTGAAGGGAAAAAGAAAAACCAAGGATGGGCCGGGCCTAGCGTGAAGTAAAGAGGAAAGGAAAGGGAGGAATGGGCCTGCTCAAGGCTTGTCTGAACTTGGCCTAATTGCCCTCTTTTTTTTTTTTTTTTTTTTTTTTTTAATTTCGAAATTTTCTTGTATTAATTTTTTTTGATAAAATTTTTTGATTGATTATAAGACTAGTGACACAAAATCTCCTATGTCTATATGTGATGCAATTTTAATGAATTTTTTTTTTGTTAAGGGGTTAGAAATCAATCCCCAATTTTTTCAATGCAATTAAGAAACACTTAAACAAATCGCCAAAATTTAAGTGTCAACAGCTGCCCCTCTTTGAATGGGAACTCGAAGAGATTCCTCTCAAAGACGAGAGACACTTAAATTTTGCCCATGGAGGTTGACGAATAGGGTTGCACGCGGGAAAAAGATATGAAGGAATGACCTACTTTGTAAAAGACGTCATTTGATCGGGATGGACAAATCTTATTGTATGATAATGAGTTTCGATGGGAAGAAAGGTCTCACTGTGTATAAACGGGTTTCGACCGGATGATAGTCTTACCGTGTAAGAACGGGTTTCGACTGGAGAAAGGTCTCACCGTGTACAAACGGGTTGCGACTGAGAGGAAGGTCTCATCGTGTACAAACGGGTTTTGACCAGATGTGATAGTCTCACCGTGTAAGAACGGGTTTCGACTGGAGAAAGGTCTCACCGTGTACAAACGGGTTTTGACCGGGAGGAAGGTCTCACCGTGTACAAACGGGTTTTGACCGGATGTGATAGTCTCACCGTGTAAAAACGGGTTTCGACTGGAGAAAGGTCTCACCATGTACAAACGGGTTTTGACCGGGAGGAAGGTCTCACCGTGTAAAAACGGGTTTTGACCGGGAGGAATGTCTCACCGTGTACAAACGGGTTTTGACCGGATGTGATAGTCTCACCGTGTAAAACGGGTTTCGACCGTGTGAGAAAGGTCTCACCGTGTACAAACGGGTTTTGAGGAGGAAGGTCTCACCGTGTAAAACATGGTTTAAGGTTGATCGGGTTGGAAAATACATGATTTAAGGAAAACCAATGGACCTTTGTAGATGACATGGTTTAAGGCTGATCATGAACCTTTGGAAATGACATGGTTTAAGGTTGACCATGAACCTTTGGTTTTTAGTGAAGCACTCGCTAACCCCTTGAAAACTACATGGCTTCACTAAGAAATCCTGTCAAACTCAATTTGAGCAAATGTCATTAGAAACATCATCAAGAGACGTATTGGCAATATTGTAGCATTAATTGAACAAGCTAATCAAGCTGAGTCTGAGTCCGACTGCTTTTAAAAAACATTTGATGTCAATCAGCATCATGTGGCGCAAAACTGTCATCTTGTTCGGGAATGCATCATTAGTCATAAAATTCTGCAGGAGTCAAGTTCTTATTAGAATGAATATAACTCATGAAAAAGGCTCATTAAACATGCCAAACTAGAGCTTCTTAGTCAAAAAGAGTTTCTCACACACTCTCGATAAAATGGCTACTTGATCTCATCCATTTATGTGGGAGATAATTGTTGAGGGTATCTCACATAACCTATGTCGAAGGCTTCCAGAAACATTCACAATGAGCACAATATGATCGATCAAAAAGGTCTTTTGAAAGGATCGCAATATAGGCTCGGTTAGGGCTTACACAAAGGAATTATTGCTTTGAAGCCAATAAAGGAACATTTGTCATTATCTTCATTGGGTTTACGAGTTGAGAACTTGGAAGATAAGACAAGATAGAATTACCTCCACTCCTTCAGGTAGTAACTTCTTTGTGGAATTCTCATCTTCACTCAAACCATCCCAATCAGAAGAGACTTCGGAAGAGGGTTGTAATGTTGGCTTGGTGAGGCTCGAAAGGCTTAAAATTTTCAAAAGGGTTTTTAAGAGTCGGTGATCATCATGGCATCGTAACCAGGTCACTGGACCTTTCGAAAGCATTTGGCTTTTGAGACACAGCAAATCTCAAAAGTCCATTGACTAATCATTTATGCATGGGAGCTTTGCTTATTTCACTAATGTCTTTTGCTCTTGCGATGGATTTTTTTTTTTTTGCGCATGCACTAATAATTTTTTTTTAAGATGCAGCCTTTTGGCTCTTTTTCTTAACGGGCATTGGCCTTGCTTTTACCAGGCACACTGCTTTTTCATGCCCCCGAATTTGTCGAACTTTTTGCTCTTTGAACTTTTGGAGCTCTTATGACTTTCGAGATGCTTTTCACATTTTCTCGTGACTGTCAATTGTATTTGGTCAATTCTTATGCCTTGCCCCAGTGAAGGGAGATGATCACCGCTCGGGGTTCAGAAATAAATAATCAGGCCCGAATTGGTTAAAGCAATAGGTATCAGTGTTTGGGTAGAGAAGGAAATGCTCTTCTTTACCTTAGGATGAGTCAAGCTTTAATGAGAATTCCTTTGAAGCTATCACTAGAAGATTGATGCAAGTGAAAGTAATAGAATCTTTCTCAATCTTTCGCTCAACAATATGATCATAACTCCTTGAGCTGCCCCAATGTAAGGTCGTCCTCGACAAGGGTACTTTGAAGGATCAATTTTTTTTTTTGGCCCAAAGGGGTAGCAAGAGATTAGTGCAATGCTTGGGATTGATGAAGGAAACGCCTTTATCATTTCGATCTTTGCACTCAATGCAAATGAATCATTCGTCCTAAGAGAAAGTTGATTTTCACTCAACTCTCAAAAGTGTTTGAATGGATGTGTCTGGAAATGGGCTTGACTTTCTTCATCCTAAGTACTTCTCGTTTGGCATGGTTAACCTTTCACTCTTTTGCCCGAATAAAGTCGTTTTTACCAGCCATTTTCTTGAGGGTCGCAGACGTGAAGAGTGCATAGTGACACCAGAAAATAGGTCATGCAAATCATGTCATGCATTTTTGTTTTTGTCCATATTCTTTGTTTGTTTGTTTTGTTTTGTTTTGCCCCTTTTTATCGTCTTGACTTACCTTTCAAAAGAGACATTCAACCTGTTGTGCGAAGACTTGATGGATTCTTGAGTCAGTTCTTTCCCTTGCCATTTCCTCGTTAAACGGTAGGGTGTCTGAAACACAAATGGATATGCGTGTATGTAACATATGCATGATATCTACAATGCTATGCATGATGCTACGTGACTTGAATTGTGCATGAAGTGACCCTCCGGCCTTGATTTCATTCATGGAAAATACTTCTTGACTGCATCAGCGTTTATAGGTCTAGGCAATTCACTACCATCCATTTCAACTAAAATCATGGCACCACCAGGAAGAATCTTTTTGATGACATATGGCCCTTCGTAATTCGGGGTGAATTTGCCACGAGGATCTGGTATGATCGGAAGCACCTTCCTCAACACTAGGTCGTTGACTTCGACGTGTCTGGGACGCACCCTTCGATTGAAGGCTTTTGCGACTCATCTCTGATAGCACTGACCATGACACATAGCTTGCAATCTCTTCTCATCGATCATGTTTAACTGTTCATGCCTCTGTTGCATCCACTTAGTCTCATCGAGCGTAGATTGGGAAAGGACCCTTAAAGAAGGGACTTTAACTTCAACAGGCAAAACTGCCTCCATCCCGTACACGAGTGAGAAAGGAGTTGCCCCTGTGGAGGTGCGAATAGAAGTTCGGTATGCCATTAGCGCGTAAGGGAGCCTATCATGCCAATCATGATAATTTTTAGCGGTCTTTGATAAGATTTTCTTTATGTTCTTGTTCGCCGCCTCCACTGCTCCATTCATTTGAGGACGGTACGGTGACGAGTTCAAATGCTTAATTCGAAACTCACTGAACAAACCATCCACGACTTTGTTATTCAAATTAGTGCCGTTGTTGGTAATGATCGCCTCCGGCACCCCGTAACGAGCAATAATGTCACGAAGAATGAACTTTGCCACATTCTTGGCAGTAACATTAACATACGAGTTAGCCTCAATCCACTTGGTAAAATAATTTATCGCCACCAAGATAAATCGATGCCCATTTGAAGCTTTGGGGTTAATGGGCCCGATCACGTCAATTCCCCACATTGAAAAGGGCTAGGGTTGAGACATTTGGCGAAGTTCGATTGGAGGGGCATTTATCTTGTCTCCATAAATCTAACACTGGTGACACCGTCGTACATACTGAATGCAGTCAGACTCCATGGTCAGCCAATAATAACCGAGTCTCATGATCTTTCTCACCAAGAAGTGTTCATTCATATGGGGGCCGCACTCCCCTTCATGTATTTCTTTCATCAACCGATCGGCTTCTTTAGCATCGACACACCTTAGCAATGTCGAGTCGAAGGACCTTTTGTAGAGGACATCTCCACTGGTGAAGAATTTTGATGCTAGCTTTATCAAATGCTTTATGTCTGCTGCTTCACTTCCTTCGGGGAATTCACCCTTCTGTAGATACTTCAAGATGTCGTGATACCAAGGTTGTCCATCCGGTTCCTCTTCAACCGTCATACAATAAGCTTGGCGCCTAAGGATTTCAATTCTCAATGGTTCAATGTCCAAACCTCCAACTACTTGCAACATCGAAGACAAGGTAGCTAGGGCATCAGTAAACTGATTTTGAAACCTTGGTAAATATTCGAATGATATTTCTTGGAATTCTTCCGTCAACTCCCCCAGGAACTCATGATACATAATCAATTTAGAATCCTATGTTCGCCATTTGCCTTCAGTCTGTAAGATGATAAGGGCTGAATCACCATAAACTTGTAGCTTCCGAATTTTCATATCAACGGCGGCTTGGAGGCCAAGAATGCATGCTTCGTATTCAGCAATGTTATTTGTGCAAGGGAACGTCAATTTAGCAGCGACGGGGTAATGCTGTCCATCCGGGGAGATAAGAACTGCCCCGATACCCGACCCGACCAAGTTAACCGCACCATCAAAGTACATTGTCCATTTATCGCTTGATACAAGTAAAATTCGCTCTTTTGCATCACTATCCTCATCAGATGCTCTGGACCTCTCGAAATTTTCTACCAACATGTCTGCTATGGCTCGACCTTTAATAGACTTCTATCCTAGGCTCTGAATGTCAAACTCATAAATTAAGATTTGCCACTTGGCCAACTTGCCAACCAATGCCGGCTTCTCTAGGAGATACCTGATGGGATCATTTTCGGTCACCAACAAGATTTGGTGATGAAGTGTGTACTGTCGCAGCCTGTGCAAGACCCAAATTAAAGCTACACAAGTTCTTTCAACTTCCGTATAGTTCATCTTGGAAACAGTGAACTTCTTGCCCAAGTAGTATATTGCGCATTCTCTCCCGTCATTTGGTCTTTTCTGGGCTAGCATAGCTCCTAATGACTCGTCATGTATGGTTAAGTACAAAATTAGGGGAATTTTAGGGAGTGGGGGCACTAAGACTGGTGCATGAGTGAGATAATGTTTTATCTTCTCAAAGGCACCCTGGTACTCAACATTCCACTCAATCTTTGCATTCTTTTTCATGAGCTTGAAGAATGGCTTCGCCGTTTCAGACAACTGACAAATGAACCTCGCCACATAATTAAGCCGTCCCATCAGGCTGCGGATTTCTTTGACGGTAGTCAGGGGTCGTAAATCGCAAATGGCTTTAACTTTCGACGGATCAATCTCTATGCCCCTACTACTGACCATGAATCCTAATAGCTTCCCAGATTTCACTCCAAAGACACATTTTGCGGGATTGAGACGTAACTTAAACTTCCGAAGACGTTCGAACAACCTTCACAAGACTTTAACATGATCTTCACCATGTCTCGATTTCGCAATCATGTCATCGACGTATACTTCGATTTCCTTGTGCATCATGTCATGGAATAACGTGACCATAGCCCTCTGATACGTTGCCCCAGCATTCTTTAGACCAAAAGGCATCACCTTGTAACAGAAAGTTCCCTAAGGAGTTATGAATGATGTTTTGCTTCTGTCTTCCTCCTTCATACGAATTTGGTTATATCCGGAAAAGTCATCCATGAAGGAGAATAACTCAAATCCCGCCGTACTATCAACTAAGACATCAATATGTGGGAGCGGAAAGTCGTCCTTGGGACTTGCTCGATTCAAGTCGCGATAGTCAACACACACCCTGATTCGCCCATCTTTCTTCATTACGGGCACGCTATTTGCTACCCAATCAGGGTAACGAGTCACTTCGATAAAGTCTACTTTCAGTAGTTTCATCACTTCTTCTTCAATCTTCTTGGACAACTCTAGTTTAGTTCTCCTAAGTCTTTGCTTCTTGGGTGGCACATTGGGATCCGTTGGTAAAGCATGTTCCACAATTTTAGGATCCAATCCCGGCATGTCGGCATATGTCCAGGCGAACACATCTTGATACTCTTTTAAGGAGATTAGTCATCCTTTCCGCTTCTGACTCTGAGAGACATGCCCCGATTTTTACTTCCTTAACATTCTCTGCATCACCCAAATTTATGGTGATTGTTCGCTCTTCAGTCAACGGCTTTGATTCTTCGTGTCGATTCCATTCGCGCTCGATCCCCTTCTGATTGTCGTCGTCGATGTCATCGGAACTTGAGGGACTTTCTTCATGCACATCTGAGTCACATGCGTCCTTATCATGATTATGCATAATGTAATGCCTGTGATGCAATGAGATGAGTTAGAGTAATGTCAACAACAAAGGTGATGCATGTCATTTTCGAAAAAAAATTTGAAGTATTTTTGTAAAAATTTCAAGAACTCGTCCTCATATCCTCTCATTTCCTCGTTCTTGCAAAACAGTCAAATAAGGGAGCATGTAGAGGCCTAGGCCTCAGCAACCATCATAGGGCCAGTTTGGTGTGCTTCCACATGTCCTTAATAAAACATGCATCTTCATTGAAAGGGAAATGATAAGGCCGTATTACAACATACTCTACCCAAGACCAACGGCTCAAGGTCAAGGGCTTAACATAGTTTACATCATAAGCGACTCAAACAAGCAGATTAAAATAACGACGAGTTCCCACGCAGGGGAAGAAAACATAGAGTAAAAAGCTACGCTGAGCTAGAACCGTCCTACTCTGAAGGGTTGGCGATGCTCCCAGAAGATTCAGCCTCCTCACAAGCTAGGATGGTGCATACAATGCTCTTCAAACATCTCGACTATACCGTCAATAGCTCCATCTTCTTCCATCAGCATTTTCGGGGGTCCTGGGAATGTTTCTTTCAGTGGAGGAGGGAAAACACTCTGGCAACTTCTATCTCTTATAATCCGACCTCCATGGTAACCTCGGCCTCCACGTTCACCTCGACCTCTTCGGGTGCCTGGACTTCCACATTCGTTGCGGCCTCCTCCATTGCCACGACCTCCACGCTCTTCAACAAACTCTAAGCTTTTTCTCCTTAGAACTCTTCGAGCCTCGATAAGCTTTCGAATCCCTTGTCCATGCAACCCTAGACCACCTCTAGGATTGTACCCATTTGCTAGCATAATCTTCCCTACCGCCAAGGCCGGCTTGGATAATTCGGGAATTCCCACGCAAGAGCCCACAGGAACGTGGACCATAGACACCAGCTCGAAAGTCTGAAAACTTGACTCTTCTTTGCACTCGGGTTCCACGTATGGGATGGCCGTTTCCTGGTACACCTTGAAGTCTGTTTCCCCGTGCACAATGATGAGTCTATCGTCCACCACAAATCGTACTTTTTGATGAAGGCTGGAGGCAACAACACCCGCTATGTGAATCCATGGTCTCCCCAACAGAAAGTTGAAGGCAGTTGGTATATCTAGGACTTGGAATGGTACCAAGAAAAGCACAGGACCAATAAGTAGTTCCAACTCAATTTCTCCTAGCACCTTTTTCCTCATCCCATCAAATGCGCGCGCAGTGGACTTAGTTGGACGTATTCTTTCCATCTCAACACCTAAGCGGTGGAGTGTAGTTAATGGACATATATTCAACGCAGAGCCATTGTCAATCAACACTCTAGAGACAACGGTGCTATCGTGCTTCGCTGAAATGTGCAGCGCCTTTGTGTGATCACCTCCATCAGCAGGGAGGTCTTCATCAGTGAAGGCGATATGATCTTTCAGAAGGATGGTTCCCACGAACTCCTGTAGTTGGGTGTCATCAATTGTTTCCAGGACATGTATCTCGTTAAGGACCTTCAACAAAGCATTTCTGTGCTTTTCAGAGGATTGAATTAGTTCCAAGATGGAGATTTGGGCTGGCATTTTTTGTAGTTGATTCACTACGTTAAATTCGCTCGTTTTCACCACGGTTAAGAATTGCCTCGCGTCCTCCTCTGTCACGGCTTTCTTTTTGGTTCCTCTGGTGGGCGCATAGCAACAACCTGATCGACTGACAGTATCTACCTCCTTTGTCCCGTAATCCCAGGGTACCGCTTTAGTGTTGAATTCCAAGGGGGATTCTAGCATTATCACCTCGTCCTTTCCTTGAGGTGGCAGTTCGATCACGACCGGCGTCAAGCTTTCCTCCAAGATTTCGATCGCTAATAATTCTTCGACCATAAGGTCAATCGTCATTGGCTCAGTGGTTTCCATCTCGACATCACTAGTGTGATCCTCATTAGGCAATTCTATCACTACGGGGCAATCATAGTGACCATCCCCTCATCTCATGGCATCGGATCATCCATACCCCCTATCCATCAGGGACAATGTCCTTAGGATCGTCAAAGAAACTCGAGGCAGGCGAATATTTCACGTAGTAGTCATATTTTCCGCTTGGTTGACCCAATGTGTCGAACACTTCACCCTTATAACGTATCTTCCCTAGGAGATCCTGGCTCCAAAAGGTTCCCTCAAAATCCGTTCTTGATGCGTTGTCTATTGCCACTTGTTCATCCTCTTCTAGGAAAGGAAGCTTAGCTTTCTCCACTTCACGGTCGCGAGTAGCATCATGAGATGATGCGCTAATCATGGATGGTGTCATCATGGGTAGTGGTCTTTGTTCTCCATTGACACTTCGGATTACCCCCATGCCTATCATTTTGCAGATACGTTCTAGTTTTTCCTCCATGGTTATGTCCTCCCCTCTTTCATAGTGCCCAGCTAGCTCGAGGGCCTCATACAGTTTAGGGACGTCCACCGCAAAGGGTCGTTCATTCACTTGCATTTCTCCAAGAATCATATTCACTTCTTCAGCATGATCGGGCAAAGGGTTTTGTTGCACATTGGGCGTAGCTTCTTTGAAGGTCAACTTTCCTTTATCTAATAGGTATTGAACTCTCCATTTCAGTGTGTAGTAGTTATCGACGTCATGCCCTCTTTCCCCCATGTGGTATTCACATGCCTTGGTCACATCAAACCCTGGGAATCTTGGGGGATTGTCTCTAGGCACCTCCTTGGCTACCAATCTCTTTTCGAGGAGGATAGGTAACAATTTTGATAGAGGTCGGGGTAGAGGCGTGAATTCCCTTCGAGGGAACTTCTTGCTTCCGTCAGATCCCCGTGACATGTTTCCTTGCATGGCTTTAGGCTTTTGCGAAGGCGTCGACACTGATTTAGGTGCAGATGGCTCTTGGATAAACGCCACTTCGACTGCCGACTCTTTATCCTTCTTTGTTGAGAACTTTTTGCTATTCCCAATGGATATTCTTCCATCAACTATCGCCAATTCAACCCCTTCACCAACCTCCACCAGTTGTGAAAATGTTTGGCACCCAAACTACACTAATCCCTGGAAATAATCAAATGGCAAAGTCTTCAGGAAAAGCTGCCTCATTTCTTTCTCACTCAGTGGAGGCTTCACTTGTGATGCCATCGTTCTCCACCTCTGGGCGAACGCTTTAAATGATTCATTCCTCATTTTTTCCATACGAACTAGCTCCTCTCTTGTAGGGACAATCTCAGAGTTGAATTTATACTGTTGTAAAAACTCGTCAACGAGGTCGTCCCATCCAGTGAGCTCTTCAATATCCAGTGCAATAAACCACGACAAGGTAGGACCGTCTAAGCTATCTTGAAATGTATGTATGAGGAGCGGGACATTGTCGGAGTAGCGAGCCATCCTCCTTAAATAGTATTTGAGGTGGGTTATAGGACAGTCGGTGCCATCATATTTTCTTGTGAATTCCGGCTCCTTGAAATTCTCGGGTACTTTCACCTTAGCATATGGGGTTAGCTTGTCCATTCCCTTCATCTCATATCCTTGGAGGACACAAAGTCGCTCCTCCATCTTAGCCAAGCGTCTTGCATTTTCTTTGTCAAAGCGGATGGCGGATCCTTCCTTTGGAGAGGGATCCAGATTGACGATTACAGGCGTAATAGAAGGGGCTTCCTCATAAGCACCTTTTTCAGCAGGATCGGCGACATGTGGTTCTCCAGCTAAGGGTGGAGCGGGTCCCGACAAAATGGGAGTAGAGGTTCCGGCTATGGTCGAGGCCGGAGGTTCACTGATTTTTCGGCTTATCTCAGCCATCAAAGCAGTGAGTTGAGCCAGCTGGTTCTCCATGTTGGCCACGCGTATGCTGACATCCTCATTCTCCATCCTGGCTTTTGCGCGAGTACGAATTGGAGATCTCTTAGCCGTGTTGACAGTTGGACGAAAGTAGACAACCTGTTAGAACCCTGGACAAGGATAGATAAGCATATATAAGCATTAAGTAATGATTAGGCGGTCGGCCCATGACAAAGATCTAATCGCCCCGATTTGTTCATTTCATTGAAAGCAAGGTTGTTACATAACGCAAGAAAAGACATGAGGGAGAACCCCCAAACAGCGAAGCTAATCATGAGTCCTATCTCTCAATATTGCAACATGAGACAAACTCTTTAACATTGTAACACATGTGGGCATGGGCCCATTACATATCGCACTTGACTCAATCTAACTAACGAAGACAGCTCTCGCTTGTGGCAGTCTCACTAACTCGGGTCAACTTCGAGGCGCGCTCCTCGGCTTCTTCGAGCTTCCTTTTGAGGCGCTTGATCTCGGCTCGGTGGATGGTCTTTAATGGCACGTCGGGAATCTTCGGGCGTAGGCTCTTTGGGATTTTGTGCCTAAGGATATATTCCATCGTGGCGTAATAGGTCTTCTCTTGCCCTTCTAACTCCTCTTTAGGCCATATAAGCTTTCGGGGGTGGCACATATCCCACATTGACTTGACTAACGCGACCGAGTCTTCGTGGTCTTGGCATTCGTCAATGAAGTCTATCCTAAGCGGGTCTTCTTGAATCGTAGGTGGAAGTTATTGAACCTCTTGGAACTGGCGGGCAACCCGAGTCGGGTAATACTCAGTGACTCCGGTAATTCCCAACAAAGGAACAGGTCCAGTAAGCCCACACACGAACCGCGCTTCTCGAACTCGGAGCCATTTGGCATGCCATTGGAAATCTTCAGGTCCAGGGTTGGTCATGAAAGCTAACCACTCAGAATAATGATAATCGGGGGCGAATGTCTTCCTATCTTTAAACTTCAGAATAGGGTGGTGAGAGTCAGAAATGTCGTTCACGGTCATCAAGCTACCAAACCCTTTAACGTGAGAGAAGAACCAAATTTGCAAGAGTTCAGGAGGAGCATGGAAAGTTTTGTTTTTGTTTTCTTTAAAACGAGTAAGGGAAAGAAAAGTTTCAGTTAGGACGGCGTTAACAAAGCCCTTTTCCATACATACCTCACGAACTACCCATGCCACGGAAGGGTTAATAGCGTTCCTACAATGTGGGAATAACATGAACCCAAAGAAAGCTAATAGGAAAATCCTCTTCTTTTGAAAAGATAGGGCATTTTGAAAAAGCTCGTTTAGGAATGAAAACGGGCAGGTCTTGCGATTAGCTTTCAAAACTTTCCTCATGTCACCCTCCTTAACTCTAAGGAAATCAGATAAGGTCGATGCATGCTCAGTCCCTACAGGTGGGCCAATTAACTCCGACACCAAAGGCTTTCCCATGGCAACACTGTATTCTTCCAAGGTTGGAGTAAGCTCGTGGTCACCGAACATGAATGTGCAAGTTTCGGGACACCAAACATGCGCCAACGCTCGTACAACACCATAATGAGTTTCCATTTCTAAGAAGGGAAGTAATCGTCCGACATAGGATCGCACCCAATCATGGCCAGTCAGGTCTAGTCTATCCCACCATGTGCGAAGCTCGGCTTTCGGGGTAGCAATGATGTGAAGCTCAGGTATCCCCATCGTATACTACTCACAGTTACGATCAACCTAATTTGCCATGAACCGACCAAAAGAAAGCAAATAAGTAAATTATGAAGAAGAGAATTCGAAAATCTTACCATACTCATTAAGTAGCAAAGCCAATGACATAGACATACGCATGGACGGTGGTTCAATTTCTACTCTAAATGGCTCAAAATGGAGCCATGGGATCACCAGACTGAACCAGCAAGGTCGCGGCTAGGTCGGGTTACCCATGACTCCGGCTTCATCAAAGAACCGACCCGTGTCGCACGATTGCAGACCGGGGTGGGTACCTTCGACGTGAAGAAAGAAATTTCGGGGTTAAGGTGGGCGACTCGTACTACGCGGTTGTAGTCGGAGTGGTATCCACCTCAACACCATCCTAGGTGATCCTATGCGGCCTAGGTCCGGCGGCAAGTTGTGTGTGCTATGGTGTAGTGCAATGCAGGAGACTCATGCATGACAATTTAAACAATCAGCACTTCAAACATAAATAAACCATTCACTCTTACACCCCCTACAAAACAAAAGGTTAGAAATCACCGCCCCTTATAACTCCCATAAACAATCAACATTCGACATGTTATGGATGCACATACTATCTTTGCTGCCAAACAAAAATATTTTTGAACAAGATTAATTTTGGCCTAAGTCCTCTAAGGTTTAAAACCAAGTCCCCAGTGGAGTCGCCAAGCTGTCACGACCTACCCCTCGGGGGGAGGGAGCAGGTTTATGGGTATTGCCTAAATGACAGGCCTAAGGCCCATGATTAGGCGTGGACTCTCCCAAGCCCATACCTCGCGTGACGTTGGGATATTCTTTAGGAATTTTGCACAAAGGAGTCGCCACTAGCCTATTGGAGTCGGCTAGGAACCAAGTGAGGCATGGGAGCGTGCCTCACTTCCTACGCAACCAGAGAATTTAGGGTTGGGGACTTGATTACACTAATTGACTAATTAGTGCCCTTTCGGTACCTAATCTTGTTCATTTTATCAAAATAATTTTTGGCATGCAGCTTGAATCGATTTTTTTCTCATCCACAAACATATTAAAGTGATCAGACGGGCGCAATCTAAACACGTACTAATAAACATACCATATGACTACACATATACCATTAAACGCATCCACCAATAATCATAACTAAAGATGTCATAATCACCATATGACTACGCACATACCATTAAATATAATGAGATATACAATCTAAACATGCGATTTAATCAAAATAAATGCATAATTACACTTAAAACGATAACACCTAGCAATTCCTAACCAAACTCTATCATTTTTGGAATTTTGGAATTTTTTTATATATTTTGTATTTTATTTTTAAAAAATTAATTTTTTTTAAATTTTTTTAAATTTTTTAAAGAAAATATTTTAAAATCTTTAAAATCTTTTTTAATTTTTTAAAAATTTTAATTTAAAAATTATTTAAAAAATGGACGAATCGGGTCGGGTCCTGCCTCGACCCGACCCGGTTTGGGCCCGGTCTACTGGATTCGGGTCGGGTCTCCGACCGGACCCGAGTTCGGTCCAGCTGGTATGCGGGCCGGTCGGCCCGCTTCGAAGAGAAACTAGGCCCGGCCACATTTTCCTATTTCCCCTCTCTTTTCCTTTTTTTAAAAAAGAAGCCCGACCCGAATCAAAATTAGCCCTTATTCCCTAAAAAGAGAGAGGCTCGGCCGGGGACGAATCAGCCCATTCGCACAAGCCCGAAGCGAAGCCCATTTCCTATTTTCTATTTTCAACCCTTTTG
Source organism: Eucalyptus globulus (assembly GCA_014182545.1). Lineage (NCBI taxonomy): Eukaryota > Viridiplantae > Streptophyta > Magnoliopsida > Myrtales > Myrtaceae > Eucalyptus > Eucalyptus globulus. The sequence continues at coordinate 58,451,632 of CM024719.1, forward strand.
TGTTTTCCTTTTTTTTTTTTTTCCTTTTTTTTTTTTTTATTTCTTTTGTACTTTTCTTTTGGGCGTCTTCTCCGAGCCCCCCCTCCCGCAGATCCACGATTCGCCGAACCTCGCAGCTCCTCCGTCGGTCCAACGCCGACAACGCCGCGAGTGCCGGCGGCCCTAAGGAAGGTCGCCGGACCACTGCCGGCCACCGGTCATCCTCTTGACCGGCGTTGACCCTCGCCGGCTACCTATTCCGGCAACAACTACCCTATTTCCGACAGAACGAGTCGTTGACTCAAATACATGCCAAATCTCGCGCAAATCGTCCGAAAATACAACAAATCAGGGCAAAGCAACAAGGATTCAGCAAGCAAGGGGGGAAAATGAATGGGTCCGGTGTCAAAACGCGAGTTACTCCTTGGTTTTCTTTGAAGACTTTTGTCGAACACCTGGTGTGCACTACCGGACGAAGGATTTCGGCTTAACCAACGCCGAATACGTTTGGGGTCTTGGGGTACAACGCCTAAGGAACACGGGAGCAAACAATAAAGGCGATGAGGGCCGGGCTCGCGCGAGCCGGTCGACCGTGAGCTCCGCCCAGCGTTTCCAGAAATGAGGCTACGAGATTCAAGAGACCTACCTCGTTCGGCGATGGGCTACGGCGAACGACGGCGGGCGAACGGACCTTTGGCGCCGACGAACTGCTTCGCGAGCTCCTGCTTCGGGTTCGGTCCCTCCTCCCTTTGGTGTTCCTCTCTCGCTTGCTCTCGGCTTGGCGATTTCTCGGTCTCGACGCTCCCTGTGCTGCTGGGTTCTGAAGATTACAGCGGCGGCTGGCAGTTCACCAGCGGCAGCTGGATGCCCGAGACTCCTCGCTCCTTACCCGGCCTATTCTCCTCCCTTTCCTCTCGATTTCCCTCTCGTGTTCTCCCTTTTGGTCTTGATTTTTTGTAGTGTCGATTCCCCGATTCCCCCCCCTTTTCGTGCTGTTGCCTTCTCCGGTTTTATACCCCGCCGGCAAGCACACATGGCCTCTGCGGCTGCCAGCTTGCCGGCTGGATTGCCCCTCCGACCCGCGGATCACGCCGCTCACCTGCCACCGATCCCCTTGCTCCCTCTGTTGCTGCCCTATTTATGTTCTTCTTTGCAGGTGCTTGCAGCGAAGAGCGACTGCAGGAGGGAGACGGCCAGCTCGTGCGCGGGTTGGGCTGAAGGGAAAAAGAAAAACTAAGGTTGGGCCGAGCCTAGCGTGAAGTAAAGAGGAAAGGAAATGGAGGAATGGGCCTGCTCAAGGCTTGTCCGAACTTGGCCTAATTGCCTCTCTCTTTTTTCATTCATTTTTTTTTTTAATTTCGAAATTTTCTTGTACTAATTTTTTTGATAAAAACTTTTGATTGATTATAAGACTAGTGACACAAATTCTCCTAATGTCTATGTGTGATGCAATTTTAATGAAATTTTTTGTTGAGGGGTTGGAAATCAATCCCCAAATTTTCAATGCAATTAAGAAACACTTAAACAAATCGCCAAAATTTAGGTGTCAACAACTACTCCATCATCAGAGACTTGAAACTCTGGTCTTTTCCCTAAAGACATAGCGTCTCGTATCTTTAGAATCTCCGGGTTAGATTTTTGTAAAATCTTAACTTTCTGAATGATTTCAGGCTCAATCCTTAATGCAGTAAGCATACCAGTAAGGTGATCCATTTCCAACTTGAAGTCTGAATCCACAATAGACTTTAACATATTCCACTATGTTATTCTTAGACTAGCCATGTCCATAGCCGACTTTCGACTAAGGGCATCTGCCACCTTATTTGCCTTTCCTAGATGGTATCGTATTTCACAGTCATAATCTTTTAATAACTCCATCCACCTTCTCTGTCTCATGTTCAACTCTTTTTGCGAAAACATATACTTCAAGCTCTTATGATCTATATAGATTTCAAACTTCTCTCCATACAGATAATGTCTTCATATTTTCAAAGCAAATACTATAGCTGCCAATTCCAAATCATGGGTTGGGTAATTTAACTCATGAGGTTTCAACTGCCTCGATGCATAGGCTATGACCTTGCCATGCTGCATCAAAACGCATCCCAGTCCTTTATGAGATGCATCACTATACATCATGAATCCTTCAAATCCAGATGGTATAGTTAGGATTGGAGCTGTAGTCAACTTTCTTTTAAGTTCCTGAAAACTTCTTTCACATTCCCCACTCCATTCAAATCTTACATTCTTTCGGGTCAATTTCGTTAAAGGGCCTGCTAATTGTGAAAATCCTTCAATAAACCTTCTATAATAGCCAGCCAATCCTAAGAAACTTTGTATCTCAGTTGGTATTGTTGGTCTTGGCCAATTCACTACCATTTCAACCTTTGCAGGGTCCACTGCAATTCCATTTCCCGACACCACATGCCCTAGAAATATTATCTGATCCAGCCAGAATTCACACTTAATGAATTTGGCGAATAACTTATGGTCTCTTAGCGTTTGCAATGCTATTTTTAGGTGTCGTTCATGTTCTTCAAGTCCTTTAGAATATATCAGGATATCATCAATGAAGACAATTACAAATTGATCCAGATAAGGCTTAAATATCCTATTCATTAAATCCACGAATGCAGCTGGTGCATTCATTAATCCAAAAGGCATAACTAAGAACTCATAATGTCCATAACGAGTCCTAAATGCGGTTTTAGGAATGCCTTCTTTCTTTATCCTTAACTGATGGTATCCTGACCTTAAGTCAATTTTTGAAAAGACTGAACTTCCTTGCAACTGATCGAATAAATCATCAATTCTAGGCAAGGGGTATTTATTATTTATAGTCACTTGATTTAGCTGTCTATAGTCAATACATAGATGCATCGACCCGTCCTTCTTTTTCGCAAATAGAACTGGTGCACCCCAAGGTGAAGCACTTGGCCTAATAAATCCCTTATCAAGCAACTCTTGTAGTTGTACCTTCAATTCCTTCAACTCCACCAAGGCCATCCTATACGGGGCTTTCGATATTGGTCCTATTCCAGGCATTAGTTCAATTTCGAACTCAATCTCTCGCTTTGGTGGTAATCCAGGCAACTCCTCAGCAAAAACATCCTGAAATTCCCTGACTATTTGGATCTCACCGATTTCAACCTCTTTCTTAGTAAGATCTCTTACTACTGCTAGGTATCCTTGACATCCTTCGTCAAGTAGTTCATAAGCTTCTACCATTGAGATAATGGCTATAGAGGGGTTTGTCTGACCTCCAAAAGATTCAAAACTAAATTGATCAGGCAACATGAACTGGATCACTTTCCTATAGCAATCCACCTTAGCCTTATGCTTATGGAGCCAGTCCATTCCTATAATAACATCAAAGTCATACATAGCCATCACAACTAGATCTATTTCCATATCTCGCTCTTCCATAGTTATCTTACATTTTGCACACATCAATGTAGATAACATCATATTTTTTAAAGGCGTGGAAACACAAAGAGACATCTCAAGAGGCGTAGTTTCTATTTCACTCAATTGCCTATATATTTCAAATATAAACGAATGCATGGTACCCGTGTCAAACAATGCATATGCCTTCTTGCCATTTATGAAAATCGTACCTAATATAACATTTTTGGAAGCTTCCGCTTCCTCTTGGGTGACCGCATACACCTTTCCTTGTGCTGGTGGCCTCTGAGGATTCCTTAGTAAATTTGGTCCACTAGTACTTTGTTGCACCTGTCGCACTGAGCCAACACTCAGTTGCGACCTCTCTTGTGGACAGTCTTTCTTGAGGTGACCTACTCGTCCACAACCATAGCATTTCGGTCGTCCATTGCAAGGTCCTAAGCCATGTCGTCCATCACACCTTCGACAAACATCAGGCTGATAGGGTGCTTTCCCTATATTCAGGCCATCCCTAACTCTTCCAAAATTTCCAAAATTACTCTTTTTCTTAGCATCCCAGGTCTGACCTTGACCAAGATAGGGTCTCTTACCCCTTTGACTATGTGGCATCTTGAAATTCTTTGCCAGTCAATAGGGGTGCTCTAATTAATGTCTTGTATTGAGATCTATGGCCGAGTTTAAATGGATAAATCTTGGAAGAGGATGATTTATCTTTGGCCATATGTATCGTGAATTAGAATCTATGGATTTGTGATTTTAAGTGTTTCGTTATTTAATTCTACCCTATAGTACTTTAGTCCAATAAGGATTTAATTAGTATTTAAAAAGAAGGTTAAAATTTGATTTTAATTAGGTTTGGGCCTTAGGCCCAATATCTTGACTCTTGGTGGGCCAAATGGCCGGCCCATTGAAGCCCAAGGAGAGGTGGCCGTCGACCAAGGAGGGGAGGAGTGGCCGGCCCACTTCTTCCAAGCCCAAGCCCATCTTGCATGCTTTGCTAAGTGGCAAAAAAGAAAGTCGCATGCATTGGCCATTGTGGGTGGCCCTTAATCATTGCTAATGATGGAGTTTCGAGGAAACAAAAGGGGGGAGAGAGAGTGGCCCGTTGAGGGATTCGGCCAAGCCAAAGAGAGGGAGAGAGTTGCGAGAGAGAAGGGGAAGCCGAGAGAGGAGGAAGAAGGAGCCGTCGCCATCCGTTCGCCATCCGTTCGCCGTCCGCGTTTGCCGTCCGTGTGCCGTCGTTCGCTTAATCTTAGAGGCAAGTTGGGATCCGTATTCTGCTCTTGCATTTGTGTCTTGCATGTGTGATTGTTTGGTGGTAGATCTCGGATGTTTAGAGTGGGCAAAACCGAAGCTAGAGTGTGTTGTTCTTGAAATAGCTTGCTGTTTTCGTGTATACCGCCTGGCCCAGAAAGTTGTAGAGGCTTTCATGTGTGTTTCGAGTTGGATTTTGACCTCGACTCCTTCATGAAAGTTGTAGACAACATCTCAAAGTATAACATACTAAAATTTGAGACAAAAATACTGATTTTTAAGGGGGTGAAACCCTTCTCCTACGAAGACACTAGATCTGGAACTGCTTTGTCGACTTCTTGGTGGTTTTGTGGGTTGCATATTACTTTTTACCGAGAATCTCCTTTTGACTTCTTCATGAAAGTTGTAGAGAACATCTTAAAGACTAAAATAATCAAATTTGAGGTAAAATGAGCAAGTGTAGCATAGTGAAACGATTTTCTTTTGAAGATGGTAAATATGGAAATACGGTACTGGACACCTGAGACTTCTTAGACCTATACGGTGACTATTCCTTGAGAATCTCACCTATATACCTTAATTAAAGTTGTAGGGGACCTCTTGAGGCACAACATATCAAAATTTCAGAGGAAAATAAGAAATATAAGTAGGCGAAACCTCGATATTTCGGAGACAGCCACACTGGACTGTTCGGTACTAGGAACAGTAACTTCGAGCATCTATAGAAAATTATCTAGAACGAATCTGGCCTAGATGTCTTCATGAAAAATCTACCTTAAGGTCTTGAATACAACCTGGTAAAATTTTATAATTTTTGGAGGTCGTTCGGGTATTTTAATCGAAATATTTCAAGAACTGCACAATCTGATTTTATCCGAATTTACATGCTGTAATTGTGTGAACTATATCTGCTTGTGCGAAACTCTTTTGAGCATGTGTTCTTCATGAAATTGCTATCTTTTTGTCTTGTCTATCACATGTCCTGATTTTATGATTTTTGAAAATCATATGGATATTTAATCTACATGTTTACCGAAATTGTGCAAGCTGGAATTTAGTAAATTTCAAAAAATGCATGATATATGGACTATGCTAAGTTATATGGACCCCATGGATTGTATTGTCATTTGTGGTTGTATCTTGCTGCATGTATAATGATGATTGGAAATGCATAAGAGAATTAAATTGATGAAAATGATCTTGTTTGCCATCACATTATATGCCATGTTGAAATTGAGCCACAATTGTGAATATAAACTATGATAAATGAGAATGCCGTCGGAGGTGTGAGTCGACGATGCCCCGGGAGTGTCAGGATGCCTGGCTAGAAGGGTAAGGCCAGATGCCCGGTTGTGTCATGATACATGCCCGGAGGTTTGTGCTGGATGCCCAGTTGTATCATGATGCATGCCCAGAGGGTCCTCGGGAGTTTCGAGATGCCCGGAGAGTGGGGGAGCTGGAAGCTCGGCAGGTATTGTGCCGAGGGATGCCTCGTGATGCCAGTTGGGGTGCCGAATGCCTGGCAGGTATTGTGCCGAATGGTTCTCACGATGCCAGGTGGGGTGCAAGTGATAAATGTGGGATGCAAACATTGGTCCCGGGAAAGAGAAATGTGGCGGCCCAAAATGAAAGGATGAAATTGGGAAATTGAAATTTAATTATGCATGATGGTATATGTATGACATGATGATGATGATTGCATGGATGCATCATGATGATGAGTGCATGGATGTATGTGCACCTATGGCATGATGGTATATGTGTGGCATGATGATGATGAGTGCATGTTATATGATGATGATGGGTACATGTGATGTGATGATGATGAGTGCATGGATGCATGATGATGGTGAGTGCATGGATGTATATGCACTTATGGCATGATGGTACATGTGACATGATGATGGTAAGTGTACAACATGATGGTGATGATTATATGATGATGTATGTACATGCGGTATGATGACGTGCATGATATCAAAGTAAATTGTGCATGGATGCTTGAATGACATGTGTTTTGCTATGGTTCTGATGATTGTATGGTATGATGCATTGAGTGGTTTATTGGTCCTTTACCTGCTGAGTGGTTGTACTCACCCCTTTTGGGACCAACATTTCAGATTAGAAAGATGCCGCTTCCTACCGTCACGTGGGGCACCTTCTATGGCCTCCCATCGGATGTAGAGGTAGAGTGTACAGAGATCGACTGTGTCCTTGTCCCTGGACTGATTTTTGTGCGAGTACGGGTGCTAGTTATGTACGATGTAGGCCTGGCTGAGGGCCTTGTTATTCAGGAGTTTCTGTCAGTTCATGTCCACCAAGATGGAGTGTTTAGGGGGATGTTACCGCCACCACCGCCTGACGCACTGGGATGGGTGTGATGGCCGCGTGAGGGGTAGAGAGCTGGTGTTTCTTTTTGGGAGTAGCCACCACTGTTAAATGGAGGATGTCATGTGATCATTTTAGGGGTTGTAGTATCTTTTTAGGATGTGGCCAAGTGTAGCTGAAAATCTTGGCTTTCTTTTGTTGTATCGACCCGAGAAAATCCATCATGAAAATATGTAAATAAAAGTGGCATGGCTTTATCTTTTCCTATGGTACTTAGTGGTGTGCATTGTATCATGATTGTTGGAGGGAAAGATGGCGATATTAAATTATGCTTCCACTAATGAGTCGTGCTAGGACCGTTTTCAAAAAAAAAAAATGTGTCTATGAACTGCGACGCTTCTTCTAAGAGATGTAATTAGTGTCCATTAGGTGTAGCAATAGGTGCCTATGGTGACCTAAGGTGTTTCGGGGTGCCACAGAATATCATTAAAGGTCAACTGCCTCTTAGACTCTGATCGCTCTCTTACCAGCTCTTGCTCCACCAACTGTGCCCTTTCATAAACCTCATTATAATCCCTCATATTCAGAGGCACCAGTTGTTTCCTAATATCAATCCTCAACTCTTTCAGAAATCTCTTAGTTTTTTTCTCATGATCCTTAATAAATCTGGGAGCATACCTTGACAGTTCAGAAAATTTGGCCTCATACTAATCCAGTGTCAGCTGCTTTTGTTCCAACTGAACAAATTTATGAAAATATTGTACCTAATATTAAGGGTGTCAATGGGTCGGGTCGAGTCGGGTCGTGTTGTTACCCGAACCGACCCGAAACACAATGGTCACACACTGTGACCCGACCCGAACCGACCCGAAACACATTAGATGATCTAATGTGTTTCGGGTCGGTTCGGTTCGGGTCGGGTCGGGTTGCTGGGTTTTCCACCTTTTTTTTTTTTTTTTTTTTTTTTTTTTTGGGGTTGGTTAATTCCTTTTAAAAGTAAGCCATCACTGTACCATATCTGATTCCTACATGTAAAATGTAAGAGTACACGTAGAACAATCTATGATTCTTCGTATTCACTAGATCACCGGAATGAATGGGAAAAGAATGGTAGCAAAAGGAATGCATCATCTATCTAGATTTCTTGTCGATATGATGGAGACTCAACACCCAGATGAGAATGCCAATAAACGGCATAGGTACTCATAAAAAGAGCGAAGCAATTTATGTTGCTTAGACCAATCTAACCATGGAGTGTGGACAATCCACCATAATATTTTGAGACACAGAAATGTGAAAACTGAAATGATTTTCTTTCACAAAAATGCTTATTTCTCCTCATAATCACCGGAGCTTTGCTTGCTAGATTGCATCTCAATTAGCTGCTGCTGTTCCTCAATCTCTTCTCGCTGCTACTTGTTTCTCGGGCTTAGGTTTGCTTGTAGACGGAATCGAGTAAACATCGCTGAGGAAGTTCCCGCTGGCGTAGCTTATGCTGTAACCTGAACTGAAATTTATGAAGGGTTTGGTTTTAGATTGTGTAAGCTGAAGGGAAAGAAGAAAACATAAGTGGATACAGCAGGAATGTGAAGATAAAAGCAAAGTCAAGGGCTAGCACACCATTAATGCGAAGCTCTACCTGGGGAACCAGGAGATAGAAGTGAAATTTTTGCCAGAAGGATTGCTCTTTCTGTTGTTTTTTTTGCTGATGATTTGTAGATATAAAAAGAGTACGAGATGGGTCTTATTTTTACCTACTGATTTAAAGACTGAATGACCGATGTTAGAATTTCATATGGAAAAGATTCTTAGCGAGAAGATGACATATATGTTTAAAGTTGAAGGGCACTCTTTTGATCATCGACAATGAGTGCAGAATTTAGGAGGCAAGATATACTTTTCCCTTCAAGAAAAACTAATTGCCATCGCGAAATGGAGTAGAGGAGCAAGAAAAGCCAAGTAACATATCTATTTACTAATCCCATGATCAATATCAGCCATTTAGAAACATAATTCGCTGTCGACTTGCACCTGACAAAAGAGAATCAATAAATCTAAAGACAAGCAACATCCGGTAATGTATAAATCTGAGGCAAACATGTATGACACATCATGAGGGACTCGTACACCCAACAAGAGACAGCCAAACGATCATCGAAATACTAACACACCGAGCTACTACGGTTCAGGAATTTAATCGAGCAGCCGGTAGGCATCAAAGTCGTGAGCCCATATTCGACAACGATGCAGCGATTTGCAACCAAACATATCACAACATCATTAAAAAAAGGCTCAACTCACTCACCCACCCACCAAATTTCTAATGGGAAACACTAACCCAGGTTTATCCTTCGAAACACGCACAAAAATTCTAATGAACGGGAATTGTGTACAGCAGCGTAACGGGAATTGTGTACAGCAGCGTAAGCTGAAATCCACAATGTCCTTCGTTTCTTTCTCTTCTGAACTTCAGCAAACACATAAAAAGCACAAATCCACACATTCCATCTCAATGACCAACAGCGCGGCACAAACGAAACCCCCAAAAACCCCTACATCCCCGACCCCCGGATGCGCGCGCCGGAGCTGCAACGAGCACAAACCCGAATCTCACTCGCAACGAGCACGAACCCGAATCTCACTGGCAACTACAGCTCACCTCGACAACGATGATGGCTAATCGGAGACCGACGATCGGTCGCAGGGCTCGGGAGGATTTCCAGGTCAGCCCCAAGAGCGAATCCAGATAGGCGGGAGAGAGATTGAGCTCCTTCTAGTTCCTCCCAAGTCCCAACAGCTGTGCCTACGCCCAGACAAACGGAGGGCGGAGGCGCGTCGATCGGAGGGCAGCAGCAGTCGTCGGAGAAGAAGCCGAAGGGGAGGGGTTTTCACTTTTCTGCGACATGTTTGACTCTATGTTTGGTTGGCTTGTTTGGATGTTAACGTGTTTCGGGTCGAACAATGTTCCAACCCTGACCCGACCCGAAACACATTTCGTTGCTTGTTTTATATTTGTTACTCGAACATTATCAAGACCCGAAACATGTATTATACTTGTTTCGTGTTCGGGTCGTGTTTGGTTCGGGTCGGGTCGGGCTTTTTTGACACCCCTACCTAATATAACATTTTTGGAAGCTTCCGCTTCCTCTTGGGTGACCGCATACACCTTTCCTTGTGCTAGTGGCCTCTGAGGATTCCTTAGTAAATTTGGTCCACCAGTACTTTGTTGCACTTGTCGCACCGAGCCAACACTCGCCAAGCGACCTCTCTTGGGACGTCTTTCTTGAGGTGACCTACTCGTCCACAACCATAGCATTTCGGCCGTCCATTGTAAGGTCCTAAGCCATGTCGTCCATCACAACTTTGAAAAACATTAGGCTGATAAGGTGTTTTCCCTATATTCAGGCCATCCCTAACTCTTCCAAAATTTCCAAAATTACTCTTTTTCTTAGCATCCCAGGTCTGACCTTGACCAGGATAGGGTCTCTTACCCCTTCGAATATCATTAAAGGTCAACCGTCTCTTAGACTCTGATCGCTCTCTTACCAGCTCTTGCTCCACCAACTGTGCCTTTTCATAAACCTCATTATAATCCCTCATATTCAGAGGCACCAGTTGTCTCCTAATATCAGTCCTCAACCCTTTTAGAAATCTCTTAGTTTTTTTCTCACGATCCTCAATAAATCTGGGAGCATACCTAGACAGTTCAGAAAATTTTGCCTCATACTGATCCAGTGTCAATTGCTTTTGTTCCAACTGAACAAATTCAGTGATCTTCCTATCCTTAGCACAATCAAAGAAATGCTTCCTATTAAAAGCTCTAACAAACTCATCTCATTTTACATCAGTACCTAGTGGAAAGAGCACATCCATCATAGCTCTCCACCAAAACTTTGCATTTCCTTCTAATTGGTACTCTACCAAAACTATTTTCTCAGCATCATTGCAGACCAACAACCGGAAAATTCGCTCCATTCCATCAATCCAATGTTCTGCCTCCTCAGGACTTCCCATTCCACCAAACTTACGTGGTTTCAACTTCAGAAATTGTTCCACAAGTCCCTGAGGGTGACGTTCCACTCCGGGTTGTTGCTGCGCTTGCCTTTCCATCAGATTTCCAATATTGGCCAATGCCTACAGGATATCTTCCATTCGGGGTTCATCCCTTGCAGCAGAGGCTTCAGCCCTCGATGGATGAGCACTTCCAGCTTGCACCATGACTTTCCTGTAGTTTCCAAGCATTTTGCCTCAGGAATAATCTGTAACTCAATGTCTCCATTTAAATGTAACTATAACTATATAAGTAACATATACATGTTACTGGCACCTAAATATAACTTATAATAACTACAAGGGATCTATGAGTGAATACCCATCACCCGTTATTCAAAGTTAACCAACTATTCCAGTTAATATCCTATGGTGTGCATTGTCATTATATTCCTCAATTTCTAAATGAGGCTCTTTATCACTCCACCTATAACCATTGCTCTGATACCAAAAACGTTGGCTGTGGCGCCCCTTGATGTGGCCCCCGATCTGCTGGGGTCGCCACAGTCTACTTACCTACTTATCTTTTTACTTGTCCTAATAACATTCCACTTTGATACCATTTCAATTGCAGTGGGTCCATAAATCCTGGGGTTCGTACCATCTCATTCGGTCCCAAAGTCTGCGAGATCATATAATGGAAGCATACTTATCATCTCCCTAACCCATACACAACCAAACAATACAATGCAATACACACCAGCTACAAACTTTCATATATATATATATGCATCTTAGGGCCGGATCACTTTTATTTACATACTAAGATCCATTTCACAAGTCGGTATGACAAAAGGGCCAAGACTATAACTCAGCTCTGCTAAACTCAAAAGAACCCGACTATACATCAAACATGTACATCTATCCATCAGCTAGTGTCGGCCATCCCAAAAAGTGGCAACCTCCACCAGTCACACGCTCCTATCACACCCATCATGGTGCATCGGCCGATGGCGGCGGCAGCATCCCCATCATCCTCCCATCTCGGCGAACATGGACAGACAAAAACTCTTGTACTACAAGGCCATCAGGCAAGCCCATGTCGTACATGACCAAAACACGGAGGCGGATAAACACCAAATCATGAACATCGAAGCAAGGGTGCTTCGTGCACTCGACCTCGACATCAAACGGTAATCCATAAAACGGACCACGCATGATAGGTGCTAGAGGCATATCTCAATCTGAAATGTTGGTCCCCAAAGGGGTTAGTACAACCACTCAACAGTAAAGATCCATCAAACTACACAATGGATCAGGCAAAACAATCAAGATATCACGAGTAAAGCACATATCATCCATGCTATCGAGTATACATCACCATGCAATCATACTTGTATTTCCATGAGGTTCATCCCATGCCATATGCACATACATATGCATGATTCACATCATTCATACAATCATGTATACATCCCCATGAGATCCATTCAAGCTTTCATGTTCGCATTCTTAATGTCAAATAACATTAAATCACTTTCATAAACAGATCATGCATCATGCCATATGTATAAACCCATGCACATGATTCAATTTCAATATTTATCTTTCATAAGAATCTCATTGTTTTTCTTCCAGGGACCAATGTTTGCATCTCTCAATTTATCGCTCGCACCCAACCTGGCGTCACGAGGAGCCTCCAGCACAAACCTCCGGGCATCTCGCATCCCAACTAGCATCACGAGGAATCCCCCCGGCACAAGCCTCTGGGGCTTCCGGCACAAACCTCCGGGCATCCCGAAACTCTCGAGGACCTCCGGCACAAACCTCCGGGCATCTCAAAACTCCCGAGGCATCGTCGGATCACACCTCCGACAGTCTCGTTATTATCACAATATATATAATCTCATATATTTCTCATTTTAATCATGGCATTTGATGTAACGATATCAAAGGTCTAAACCAGCTTTTTGATGTCACATGATATGCCAAACATCACCATTTATGCAGCATATATAACCACTCAAGACATCATATTTTGTAGAGCAGTCCATTTATTCTTGAAAATACAGCAAATTTCGGATAAAGCAGAATGCACTTCTTTAATAAAAATTCTGGAAACATTAGTAAACGATCTCAATAAATTCTGAAAATTTAACACGACGTAAAAAAGATCCAGAGAAAGATATTTCATGAAGAATTCCATGTCAACAAAGTTCCACATCAATCACATAGATCCACACATCTCAGCAAAAGAAATTCCAGCACCACTTTTGCATAGTTTCGGAAATAATTTCGATTAAACACTTAAATGAACTTCGAAAATTCTGAGATTTTAATATTTCATATCTGAGATCTAGAGGTAAAAGTCTCATGAGGAAATCAAAGTTAAATTCCTTCTGGATTAAAAGATATAATTTTTGTAATTCTTCCTAACTCTCGGTTCACTGTCCAGATTCATCATTTTCAAAGAAAATCGTTTTCCACAATCATTACTCGTCCGTTTATCCTCAAATTTTAGTATATTTCTCCTCAATATGTCTTCTACAACTCTTATCAAGAACACCAGATCAAATTCGGACTGAATACTTGCACGAAATTCACAGAATCACAATAGATCATCATAACAGTTTCCAGATCTAGCTTTATCAAAGAAAAATGGTTTCACCGACCTATACTTGTTCGTTTCCTCTCAAATTTTGATATGTTATTCTCCAAGAAGTCTTTTATAATTTTCATCAAGAAGTCGAAGTCAAATTCCAACTAGAACATTGCATACAACTCACGAAATCATCAAAGGTCGGACTGTGACATCCCGATTTTCCAATTCTGGTTTCAATTAAATAAGTCGGGCATTTCATCTTCGCGTCTATAGCTTTCTTCTCTGAGTTGGCCACTCACGAGATAACTAATCTATCAGGTGAAGCCGTTAAGGAATCTAAATGCAATAGACTTGAGAATTCGACCATGAATCGGCTACTCGACCGTATTAATCTGCAAGGATCATTACGACACTGTCAGAATCGAACAAAGATCAGTAATAGGTTGATTCGATTGAGATATGTGATTAGAGTGCGGGTGATTCCACCTGATCGCAATATCCTCATCGACCGGCACTAGACCGATTCTTCTGTCGTTTTGGGTACCCCGTGTCCGTAATCGAAACCTCAAGATTTCTACGACAATCGAGAGTCGCCAAGGTGTCGAAGATTCACTTTGTGGCTTGAGAATAATCAACCACAGGTCAATTGCACAGAAAATTCCTAAAAGCTATCCGGTAGATTAGGACGCGCTAAAGTCGCGCCAGATTGAATTTAACCGTGAAATTGAACCCGATTACAGAAATTGGAAGTTCTGTCAAGTCAAAATTCATTTTAGAAACGTCGACTCATCCTCAGAAGATTTTTCTACAAACCGAGATTTCTGGCGGAAAAAGCAAAGTAAGGCTGTTTATGTTCGGGATTGTCAGAGAGCAATTTTTAATCAAATCTTCGGGATGCAAGTTGGATCATTTGATGGGGAAATGTCATGAGAAGGCCGAGAACACATGGGTTAATTTAATTGAGCTTCAATTGGATGGAATTGATTGAGAATTGATTGAATTAAGTGTACAAGATTTTATGCCACGGCGGAAAATGAAATTGAACCCATTAGAGTGAGGTTGTGGGAGATAGTGGAAGGTGACATCATCCATGAGGTCATGGTGGGCCATGAGAGAGAGAAAAGTGGTCCCATCTTCCTTCTCTCTCCTCCCTCTCTCTATTCGGTTGTCTCTCTCCTCCCTCTCCCTGCCGTGCGACCTCTTCAGCCTCTCTCCATCTTCTTCATTCCGAAAGCCCAGCAATTGAAGAACGCTGGAGCAGCAGCTTCGCCCGTCGCCATTTGTCCTAGCCGGAGGCCGTCGCTCGTCCAGCCCGCACGCCTCCATTTCCTTCTCCCTCTCTCGTCGCTGCCTTTCTCCTCCATCTCCGGTTTTTGCTCGAAGACCCAGCAGATCTGAGGACGCTAGAGTAGCAAGCAGTCCGGTCGGACCGCCATCGCACACCACTTGCCCACCGTCCGCCGCTCGCGACACCCCGCCGTCCTCGCACAACAAGCCCACTCGTGCAAGCTGCTCCAGCCGCGTGGTCTTGGATGTCAGCTCGTCCGAGCTGCTTCTATCCGTCTTCATTGAAGCTAGCAGGAGCTCCATCGTCGTCATCAGCCAGCCTCTGTCGCCCCTGCTCACCGGAGCCTCCCGTTCGGCCTCCCCTTCGTTGTCGCAAGCAGACGAAGCCAGAAGCCGTGCGCCTGCTTGTCCCTGCTGTTCCGTGAGTCCAGCAGCCATTCCAGATCTGGGGAAGCTCAGCCGGAGTCGTCCAGCTCACCTCCGGCCTACGTGAAGCCCCACCTAGGTTCGGTTTGGTCTCCCCCGTCCATCTAGGCCCTTGTGTGCCTCAACCGGTGCCAGATTTGCCCTCAACCAGCAATGGATAGAAGCTGGAAAAATGGGTATGGCAGCGGCTATTTGGCCCGTTTTGGTCGGCTTCCAGACCCCGGAAGCTAGGCCCGCCTTGGAGACTATCGACCCTCGCGTCGTCCTCATCGTTTTGAGCCGTTCGGCTCGTTAATCCGGTGAGTTTATCCTCTAATTCTTGCTTAGTGAGTTAATGACGCTTAAGGGGTGTTTAGATTAGTCTAATTAGGTTTATGTGATTAAATTAGATTATTTTAATGTAAATTAGATTAGTTGTATGATTAGTTTAATGGATGTTTAATTAGGGCTAATTATATGTTTAAATTAGTGTAATCTAGTTTAAGCCCTAATTAATTATTTTTAATTAAATAATTATTTCGAATTTATAAATATTATTTTATTAAATTATATTATTATAAAATAATATT
Source organism: Eucalyptus globulus (assembly GCA_014182545.1). Classification (NCBI taxonomy): domain Eukaryota; kingdom Viridiplantae; phylum Streptophyta; class Magnoliopsida; order Myrtales; family Myrtaceae; genus Eucalyptus; species Eucalyptus globulus. The sequence goes on from CM024719.1 coordinate 58,467,472, forward strand.
TAATTATTTAATTTTCGGAATTAAATTTAATTATTTAATAATTTCGAAATTTATGCCGGGATGGCCGGTTGTTAGAATTTCACGCCGATCGCAGCCCGGTGCGGTCGGTTTGTGTTAATTGTATGTTTAAATTGAGAAATATAGTGATTGATGATTATGGTTAATTATTCCAAAAGTGTGGCATTGAGTGATATTGATGAAGTTGTGGTATTTAACTTGAAAATACCCGGTGTTGGCTTTTAGCACCGTAATTGGTTTGTAAGACTAGTTTGAACCGTTGGTTATTATTGGATCGAATATCCAGTTCTATGGTTTATTATTGAATGATCAGCTTTGGCAAGCATTGGTTTATATATATGTATCCGCTTAGGCGAGCAATTATGATATACATATATATTGCGGCAGTTTCTGGTGAGCTATAGTATACTATATATATATATTGCGGCAGCTTCTGGTGAGTTATAGTAGACTATATATATTGCGGCAACTTCTGGTGAGCTATAGTATACTATATAAATATTGCGGCAGCTTCTAGCGAGCTATTATATTATCTATTAGCTACAGCTTTGAAAAGCATGTGTCGTATTAACGACTGGTTTGATAGACGGTATTGAATGATAGATAGTAATGGTTGATAGATAGTACGGATTGAAATGGAAAGATAGATAGTATGATGGAATTGAATCATTGGGAATGATTGGATTGATTGAATTAATAGACCGATATAAGTGTCGGTAGTTTCAGCTTGTACGAGCATTGTTTGAATATGAATTGTACTGATGTGCAGGAAAGGGACCGAGGCGAGGTAAGCCCTCTATCCTATTTGTGTGGCTAGAGCGCCCTGAGGCGTATTTTCTTCCTAATTGAGTTTTAGAGGGTAGGACTCACTGAGACGTAGTCTCATCCCGATTGTGGGATAATATTTCAGGTCCCTAGATGACGGTCGTGGAGGACAGGAAGTCCTGGAGTTCGAAAGGTGGAGGCTAAAGAATCTGTGAACGTGTCTAATAAGTTGGTCATAGGACAGTTCCCTTTTTGTTAAGCCGGTCTATTTTGTAGTCAATCCATTGTTGTATATAAACCTATGCGTTTATAAGAAAGCTTGTTTGGTTGTAATTGATTGCCTGCTTTTCTATCCCAAGTTAAATGTTGTCAAGGGATTTATTTCGCTTCCGCATGCATAATAAAATTGAATGGGTCGGCGACGTGTCCTAGGAAGTCGCATTTGTATCGACTAGAGTGGGATGTTCGCGCGCTCGGAGGATCGGGGTGTGACACGGACTATTTTTCCAGAAACAGAATACTAGATTTGAACATAGCTCCTATAACTTCGAAATTTCACACATCATCCACACCCGAAACTCACCTTCATCACACACAAAACACAGCAAGCAAAGGGTAGATCAATGGACTCTACTTGCCTCTAATCCAAGCAAAACACAACAAGCAAACGGCGGGCTCGACGGCGGGACTCGGGGGCTCGACGGCGGCGATGAACCTCCTCCTCCTTCCTTTCTCTCTTCCTCTCTCACATGCCCGCTTTCTCTATTCCTCTCTTTCTCTCATGCGACGTCTCTCTCTCTCTCTCTCTCTCTCTCTCTCTCTCTCTCTCGGCAACCCCCTTCATCAATCCGCCCCTCCTCCTTTCTTTCCCTTTCATCATTAGCAATCATTTGATTTTGCATGGCTTCTTACACTTGGCTACAAAGGGGCAACACTTGGCAAGCTTCTCTTGTCACTTGGAGATTTACATGTAGGTTGATGGGGCTTCCTTTTGGGCCGGGCCTCTCCATCCATCCCTCTCTTCCATGGTTGACGGCAGCCCTCCCTTTGGGCTTCTTGGACCGGTCGAATGGTGGGGCTATGGGCTGGTTTGGTCCTTAAATATCTAGCCCACCATCATTCCTAATAATCCACCTTAATTTCCTACTTATATAAATACCTAATTGAGTTTTATAAAACCATAAAACTTGCAACATAAATTAATGATTTCTAGCTTATAAAACACATAGCCAAGAATGGGATTTTTCCATCAAATAATTATCTACTAAAAGCTTGGCCTTAAACCTATTGCAAATCATGGATCAAATGGCTACAACATAATTTGATGGTACTTCCATCACCTATCCATGGCTCATAGCACATCTAGATGTTGTCATGAAATTCTAGGATGCCACAAATGATTTGGGCATAGGAGCTCAGTACTTGGGCATGGGCACCAAGTCTTGAGCCCAACCGTTGTGGACTCGGACCGGAGTACTAGTGACTCAGGCATGCAAGTTGAGTACCTAGGCATGGCCACCGAGGACTTGGGCACAAGCACCTGAGTCTCGAGTCCAACTTTCTTGAACTTAGGACCCAGGGGTTTGGTGACTTTATCACAAGAGACAGATACTCGAGAATAGCTCTTGGGAACCTAGGCACGGGCATCGCCCAACCTTAGTGGACTCTAGCTTAGGCCTTAGGCTAGGGTGTTTGTGAATTGGCATAGGTCTCGAGTACTCTAGTATGGCTATTGGGGACCTGGGTATGGGTACCGAGTTCCTAGCCTCTATAGACCTAGGCTTGGGTGTTAGTGACTTCGACACCGAAGCCAAGTACACAGACAAGGGCACTAGGGTTTTGGGCTTAGGTTTAATAGACCTGGGTTGGGAGCCAATGGCTTGGTCATAGGAGCCAGGTACTCGGGCAAAGGAATCAAGGTTTTGGTCCAGCCTTAAGGAACCTGGACCCAACATTTGTGGACCTAAATTTGGTGGTCAAGCAACCTGTCCTAGCCTCACTAGACCTGGGCCTGAGAGTTGGTTACTCGAGCATGGTCTTTGAGGACTCGGGTACAACACCAAGGTTTGGGCATAGTCGTCATGGATCTGGGCACAAGCACAGGCACTACGGTCCTAGTCCCCACCTCTCTAGCCATTGAGGACATGGGCACAAGTGTAAGGATTTCTTGTGCTAAAAACGAAATCTCGATCAAATGGTTGATATCTAGTCACGTTGAGAAAAATAATTTCTATTTTTTATTTAAAAAATCAAATTTATAAATTATTTAGGTATATATCTTTGACTTATTTTCATGAGTGGTCCCAAAGCCAAAAATGAGGGGAATATTTTTCGACAAAAAATTGTCCATGAACAAATGGAGACTAACCGTGCAAATGCCGGAGGACATGACCGTACAAACATAACAGAAAATTCAAAAAGTAAAACTGAAATACATATTTATCCCCTAAGGAAAGTGAAACCGGTGAAAACAAGGTTGCTTTACATGGTTCACCTGCAGAATGCTTTATATTTGAATCAATTGTTACAGTTCTTGTTCAGTCAAACTCCAAATGCGCATTGTGTCTCAAATTTCAATACAAAGGTTGTTTGACAGTTTGAGTGATGACAAACAGACAATGCAAAAATTCGAGTGTGGGTGAGAGCCTAGTTTTGCACTAGGCTTTAATCTTGCTATTGATTGCTTCACTAGAATTTGTAAACGAGTTTCAGTTTTATGTGAACCCTGGATAAAGAAGAATCCCCATGGCAATTTAGATTTGAGTTCCATAGGAGTACTTTGAGTAGTTCTTCTTAAATATTGATATAAAAAGGGGCATGTGAGCTTGTTTAATAAGTAACATTGGCTTTATCAAAAACTAAAAAAAGTGTATGATTATGACCTAGATGCGATGAGAGATTGACTTAAGAAAGTGACGGTTTGATAGAAATAATAACTTAAAAATATTATTTAAGTTATACATTTAAGAAAAGAGGGAAATACATAGCTCATTTTTGTAGGGAAGCTCTAGCGTCTGTAGTAATTGGAAAACTTGCCTGACTAGGACTTCCTATCCCTCTTAGGCTGCCCCCAACTACCATGTTGCCACCTCCTGCCATTTCCGTCAAACCACACGCATTTCCAAGAGATGAATGCATTTCCAATGACCATTGCAATCACTAAGCCGCTTCCAACCTATAAGAACAATTTTCAAATCGAGTTCAATTGGTGATCTTGAGTCTTCTTCTTGGTGGGTTGAAGGTTGTTCCGATGCACTCCTTGAATTTGGACATTTGCTAGATATGAATTCTCCACATAGTCCCAAGTTCCCTTCAAAAGAATCGTTTGAAAACACATTGAACTATTTCCCTCTTGGCACGGACCAGTCAGATTGTCGTAAGACATTAAGCAAAGAAAGGAACCCGGGTTCTAGTAGCTTTTGGTGGATCTGGCCAAAAAGTTTGTTCAAATAAAGGTTCAATGACTCAAGTGTTGTGAGATTCCCCAATTAGGACAGGATGTGACTTGTAAGGGAACTGTTGGAAAGGTTTAGTCCTTGTAATCCCTTTAGATCACCTATGACACTTGGGATCTCTCCTTCAAACAAGTTGATGGAAAGGTCAATGAATGTGAAGACTTCTAAGAGCTTTGGGTACTGCATTTTAATCCCTTTGTAGATCAATGTGACGGAGAAATTGCGATTGGTGTCGTCCGAGGTTGAGTAAAGGTACCATTTCGACTTTACATCGCTTTGCATGTACATAAAGTTTCCTGTTGCAGATTTCATGGCATTCAACGACTGAAAGAATTCCATGGGCAATTTACCGACAAATGCATTAATGAAAATGTCAATTATCTATAACTTAAGGAATGTGGAATTGGATTTAGGACTTTCTATGACACTGTGGAATTTATTGGATCGCAAAATAAGGCATGAAGCTTTTGTAGAGATCCTGCCCATGATACAATCGTTTGCAAAGGTGATGATCCTAACCATTTTGCAATTGGCCAAGCACCTCGGTGACTTACCTTGCAACTGGTTGTCACTTGAATCAGGCATCGTCAGTAGTGTCCCTGTCACCAATTCCTCAGGAATGCTCCCGTGGAAATTGTTGCCTTTTAGGTTCAAAATCATGAGAAATTTGCTGATATTGCCCAAACAAACTAAAAGCACACTAGTCAAATTGTTAGTAGACAAGTCTAGTGTGATTGCTGAACTCAATTTGCAGATCCATGGCGGTAGTGTTCCTGTTAGCTTGTTGTTGGATACCATATAGGACACTGTCGACGACAGTGCTTTAGGGTGTGGTCCTTTCAACATGTTATGAGAGTAGTCTATCGTGTACATATATTAAGCATGCATTGGATAATATCGATCAAGACCAGTTAACAGTACTGCTAAAGTTGTTTTCAGAAAGGCGGAGGACTTGGAGATTTTGGAGTTGATAGATTGATGAAAGTATCTAGCCCTGGAATTTATTGCGTGCAAGGTCAAGCACGACTAGTTGTGTCATGTTCACAAGCCAAGACGGTATGGAACCCAATAGTTGATTGATTCGGAGATCCAAATCAGTCAGTCGAGTGAGGTTCATGAGCTGAGAAGGGATGGTACTGCTTAATTGGTTGCCAGCAATGCCTAATTGCACAAGTTGAGATGAGTTTTCGATTGAAGGGGGAATCACGTCATACAAATTGATCATCCCGAGGTTCAAAGTGACGAGATTTTTTATCTTCCAAACCCAAGACAGAGGAAGTGGGCTGGGCAGCGAATGGGTTCACTACGACATCAAGGCATTCAATGTTGCTAAGGTTAGCAAATGAAGTCGGGATGGATCCTGAGAAGTCGTTATCACCGATGTCAATATAACTCAACAAAGGAGGTTTCCGATTGACATGGGTAGAGATCCTGTCAAATTGCAGAAATTCAGATTCAATATCTACAAGGAATGGAGATTACCTATTGAAGTGATAGCTCCCCATAAAAGTTCATGCTTATCAATTGTAGCTCTTCAAGAGGACTACTCGAGTTGAAGTCAGGCAGCCGTGAGAGCTTCATTGTAACTGTTGGGATATAATACATGGAAACGACAAGATCTTGCAATTTACGTCAACGCGAAATCGCCAGAGAAATAAACGAGAAAAATAAGAACACTAGAAATTTACGTGGTTTAGTCCGAGTATCGGTACCTACATCCACAGGGAGCCAACAGCAAATAATCTACTAAAATCGGAGAATCAGAGTTTACAATCGCTCAATCGCTTAAGTGTTTCCCACACCTAGATTTATCCCCAAACCTAAAGTGTTTATAAATAACAACTTACTTGGGAATAAACTCACGGCACAAAAATTACCACGCGACAAAACTCTCTACGTATGGCTTTGTGAGGCTTCAAGATCTTGCGGCTTTTCTTCAAATTGCGTGGACGTGCGCAGCTTCTCACGTACGTAGGGCTTCGGCAGCAATTTTCGGAAGAAGAGAGAGAAACCTGCAAAATTCAGCTTTTATACGTGGGTGTGCCCAAGGTCAAACTTTTGACCTTGGGCCCCACCTTTCCCTTTTCAGTTTTACGTGCAGATCTTCAGCTTCACGGCCAGATTTCCTTTTCCAAAGGAATTCAAAACTGCAAGGACTCCTTTTTATTTTATTTTATTCTTTTGTCTTGCTTTACACACGTCCGAAACAGAGAATCCAAGAAGGAAATTGTTTCTTCCTTCTTCATCTAATTTATAATCCGTTTGGGAAAAACTTTATCGACAAATTCGGTTTAACAAATTGTTATCCGAATTCAAACTCAAGTCATTAATTTAATAATCTCCACCTTGACTCGATGTTTGAAGCCAAGTTATAATGCTCATCATCCATGCTGCTCTCCTAATGCCCCGATGGGCGCTCACTCTCCACAGACGCCAATAAAGCTCAAGCAAAGCTTGAGCTTCACCAAAGGAACAGACTTAGTCATCATGTCTACCGGGTTATCTATAGTAGCAATCTTTTTGACAATAACAATACCGTTAGCTAAGACATCTAAAATGAAATGGTACCTGATGTTGATATGCTTCGTTCGCTCGTGATAAACTGGATTATACGCCAAATATATCACACATTGGTTATCACAGTGTATATCCACAATTTTTTGTTCTAACCCAAAGTCCAAGAGTAAACTTTGTAACCATATCGCCTCCTTCGCTATAAAGGTTAGTGACATGTACTCTGCCTCAGTCGAAGACAAGGCAATGTGATCTTGTAAGGACGCTTTCCAACTAACTGCAACACCTACTAGTGTAAACACGTACCCTGCTAAAGATCTGTAATCATCCAAGTCACCGGCGTGATCCGAATCCACAAAACCAGTGGTCTCACTGCCATTGCTGTCCTTTCGAATACCCACGTCTGTTATCCCCTTCAAATATCTGAGAATCCACTTCACAGCTTTCCAATGAGCATTATTAGGACGCTTTATATAGCGACTAACCACGCTCACAGCTTATGAAATATCAGGGCTAGTGCACACCCTAGCATACATAATACTACCCACAGCACTAGAATAAGGAACACAGGACATATCCTCCTCCTCCTCCTCAATCTGTGGTGATAATTTGTCTGAAAGTTTAAAGTGCTTCGCTAAAGGTGTACTTACAGATTTTGCTGACTACATATTAAAACGTGCCACTATCTTCTTAATGTATTTCTTTTGAGATAGACGTAAAACTCCTGCAGTCCTGTCACGCAAAATCTTCATACCCAAAATTTTCTTTGTAACACCTAAATCTTTCATCTCAAATTCAACATTTAACTGCCTCTTCAGCACATCAATATTAGATATATTCTTAGCTGCTATAAGCATATCATCAACATATAAGAGTAAATAAATCAAAGAATCATTCTCCAATCTCCTATAGTAAACGCAGCTATCCATCTAACTTTTTGAATAGTCTTGACTAGCCATGAAAGCATCAAAACGTTTATACCACTGCCTAGGAGACTGTTTCAGCCCATACAAAGATTTCTTTAACAAACAAACATGATCTTCCTTACTCGGAATAGCAAATCCCTCCGGTTGCCTCATGTAAATCTGCTCCTCCAACTCACCGTGAAGAAACGCAGTTTTCACATCTAGTTGCTCTAACTCGAGATTCTACGAAGCAACTAAGGCAAGTAAAATATGAATAGAAGTATGTCTTACCACATGAGAGAACACGTCATTCTAGTCAATGCCCTCATGCTGTGTATATCCCTTCGCCACAAGTCTCGCCTTATACCTCACTGCCTCGACACCGAGAATGCCCTCTTTCTGTTTAAAGACCCATTTACTTCCAACAATCTTTTGGCTTTTGGATACTTTGACCAGCTTCCATGTCTGATTTCGATAGAGTGATTCCATCTCTTCACTCATAGCCCCTAGCCACTGTGACGACTCCGAACTAGCCATCGCCTCAGAGTAAGACGAAGGCTCATCTGTCTCCACCTCATCATCTACAGTCAATGCATAAGCAATATCTGTATAACCATAACGTACCGGTGATTTAATATGCTTTCTCTGTCTATGTGCGGCTATAGTCTGCTACGACTTTGTTGGTTGTTCGCTATCACCGACTTCAGGATCTGCAGCTTCATCTGCAGTCTTAACCTCTGTTACCTTCAAGGTCTCCGGAGTCTCCACCTGAAGCTCCACCTCAATTATGACGCCATGATCTGTCTTCTCTACTAGTTGTGTCACAGAACTCCTCTGTTGAAGCATTGCAGTCTCGTCGAAGATCATATTTCTGCTGACTAGAAAACCGGGTGATCTGGAACAGTGCACCACAGCCGGTAGCCTTTCACCCCATGTGCATAACCCAGAAATATGCACTTCTTTGCCTTTGGCTCAAGCTTACCATCACTCCCATGAGCATACGCATGACATCCGAATATTCGTAATTCGAAATAATCAACAGGTTTCGCTGACCATACTTCCTCAAGAATCTTCCACTTGATAGCAGATGATGGAGATCGATTAACTAGGTAACATGACATGTTCATTGCTTCGGCTCAAAATTCCTTACCAAGTCCTGTATGCGAAAGCATACATCGAGCTTGCTCAAGCAAAATTTTGTTCTTCCGTTTTGCCACGCCATTCTGCTGTGATGTCCTAGGTACTGTGCGGTGTCTCACAATACATTTTTTCTCACAGAACTCAGTAAAATCTTTACCATAGAATTCCATGCCATTATCGGTTCTTAGGCACTTGATTTGTTTATCTGATTGCTTCTCAATCAATGCCTTAAATTTCTTGAACTGATCAAACACTTCATATTTGTGCTTCAGAAAGTATACTCACACCTTCCTCGAATAATCGTCGATAAATGTCAGCATATATCGAGCACCTCCATTAGAAGGAACCGAAGATAGGCCCAAGACGTCTAAATGTATATATTCAATTGGTCGTTTGGTTGAATGAATAGCTGTAGTAAACTTAACTCGGTGCTGCTTCCCATACATGCAGTGCTCACATAAGTCCAGTTTTTCTGTCTTCTGACCCTTCAACAACCCTCTTTCACTTAGCATCGTCATACTTGTCTCACTCATGTGCCCTAAATGCATATGTCATATTTGAGTCAAGTTAGAGTCTGACTCACCTAATGAAACTGCAGCGGTTCTAGTCACGATCTCTCACAGTAGATGATAGAGAGTATTCACTTTCTTCCCCTTCATCACTATCATGGCACCTTGAGAAATCTTCAATACTCCACCTTCAGCAGTGTACCTACACCCGATGTCATCGAGTGTCCCCAGAGATATAAGGTTCTTCTTGAGCTCCGGTACATGCCTCACATCTGTCAATGTGCGCACCACCCTATCGTGCATCTGAATCCAAATTGTCCCTATCCCCACAGTCTTATAGACTGCATTATTCCCCAAAAGAACTCTACCACCATCTGCAGTCTGGTAAGTAGTAAACCAGTTATTATGAGGTGTCATATGATAAGAACACCCCGAATCCAGCACCCATTCATCTCCTGACGAAGTAGCAGTTACACATAAAACGGCTTCTGCATCCCTATTGCTCCCCTTAGCAACGTTTGCCACACTACTGGTGGCGTTCTGCTTATCAATTTTATTTCTCCACTTTTGACAATCTCTCCTGATGTGCCCCTCCTCGTGACACTCAAAGCACTTCACGCGTCCCTTGGACTTTCTATTGTGTGATTTTGATCTGCTTTTACCTTTACTGCTACTAGGCCCTCCATATTGTTCTCTACCCTGAATCATCAATGCTTGCACTACTCCTTGCGATTGACCGTCATCTCGCAACTTTCTCTGTCACTCCTTAGAGAATAAGGCAGACTTTACCTCTTCTAAGGTAATAGTAGTACGCCCTTTAACAGTGAATCAGTAAAGTGCTCCCATGACTCTGGTAAAAAGGCTAACAACATCATGCCCTATTCTTCATCATCAAGTATGTTACCAATGTTCTCCAGATCCAACATGAGTTTATTAAATTCATCTAGGTGGTTCTGATAGAGGTACTTTCAGTATATCTAAATTGAAACATCTTTTTCAGCATGTACAAGCGATTGTTCAAACCTTTCTTCACATAGAGTGCTTGAAGCTTTGCCCATAACGCTACGACATCCTTCTCCTCAGCAACCTCTATTATAACCTCATCCATCAAATTTAACAGGATTATACTCTTTGCTTTTTCAATCAGCTCTACCCTCTTAGAGGCTTTCATGATAATTGGCAACTCATCTTCACCATCCAGTGCCTTGACCAAACCTTATGTTGTCAATAATGCTCGCATCTTAATGCTCCATAGCACAAAGTTGTTACTCCCATCAAACTTCTCAATTTTAGATTTCCTCTAAGACATAATTGCAATAATAGAATTTCAAGATAATAATCAGACAAGCAAAAGCCCCAAATCACGATCATGAAATCCAACCCCACGCTCTGATACCAATTGTTGGGATATAATACGCGGAAACGACAAGATCTTGCAATTTACGTCAACGCGAAATTGCCAGAGAAATAAACGAGAAAAATAAGAACACCAGAAATTTACGTGGTTCGGTCCAAGTATCGGTACCTACGTCCATAGGGAGAGCCATCAGCAAATAATCCACTAAAATCGGAGAATCAAAGTTTACAATTGCTCAATCGCTCAAGTGTTTCACACACCTAGATTTAACCTCAAATCCAAAATGTTTATAAATAAACAACTTACTTGAGAATAAACTCACCGCACAAAATTACTATGCGACAAAACTCTCTACGCACAGCTTTGCGAGGCTTCAAGATCTTGCAGTTTTTCTTTAAGCGGTGTGACTTCTCGATTTTCCAATTCTGGTTTCAATTAAATAAGTCAGGCATTTCATCTTCGCGTCTATAGCTTTCTTCTCTGAGTTGGCCACTCACGAGATAACTAGTCTATCGGTGAAGCCGTAAGGAATCTAAACGCAATAGACTTGAGAATTCGACCATGAATCGGTTACTCGACCGTATTAATCTGCAAGGATCATTACGACACCCGCGAATCGAACGAGAGATCGGTAATAGGTCGATTCGACCGAGATATGTGATTAGAGTGTGGTGATTCTACTTGATCGCAATATCCTCGTCAACTGGCACTAGACCGATTCTTCTGTCGTTTTGGGTACCCCGTGTCCGTAATCGAAACCTCAAGATTTCTACGACAACCGAGAGTCGCCAATGTGTCGAAGATTTATGTCGTGGCTTGAAAATAATCAACCACGGGTTAATTGCACAGAAAATTCCTAAAAGCTACCTGGTAGATTAGGACGCGCTAAAGTCACGCCAGATTGAAATTAACCGTGAAATTGAACCCGATTAAAGAAATTGAAAGTTCTATCAAGTCACAATTCATTTCAGGAACGTCGACTCATCCTCAGAAGATTTTTCTACAAACCAAGATTTTCGGCAAAAAAGCAAAGTAAGGCCGTTTTTGTTCGAGATTGTCAGAGAGCAGTTTTTAATCGAATCTTCGGGATGCAAGTTGGATCATTTGATGGGGAAATGTCATGAGAAGGCCGAGGACACATGGGTTGATTTAATTGAGCTTCAATTGGATGGAATTGAGTGAGAATTGATTGAATTTGATGTACAAATGTATGAAATTCGTATACCATGGGGGGAGAGCTATTTTGCACCTATTGGCAAGGTTGTGGAGGAAGATTGAGGAGAGAGTGGATGATGTCATGTGATGTCATGGTGGGGGCAAAGCAAATGAGGTTTAGACAAGTGTTGAGCTCTAGTGAGCCACCAAGGAGGCCCCCTCTTCAGCAGACCATCTTCTTTCTTCATTCATGGCTTTCTCCATGGTTGAGGCTTAGGAAAAGCTCAAGAGAACCAGAGGAAACCGAGCTCACCAGCCCCTCCATCGTCGCACGCCCGGAAGGTCATCGTCGGCCGTTTTCCTCCCTTGTTTTCCCCTCGTTCCAGTTTCTGCTCCAGCCGACCTTTCGCCAAATATTCGAGTTAAAAGTCGACTTCCCGGATGAATTAGCGAACGCTCCACCCACTTCCGTGACGAGGATGTCCAGCCCGTTCCGGAGCACCCCACCTATCGCCGGAACGATTCTCCGGCCGTCCCGAACTCCTGAGAGAAGCTGCCGCTCGTCGAACCGTCTGGTTCCGCCCTGCTCCACCTGTTCCGCGTTTTCTTGCTGTTTCGACCATTTCCGACCCTTCCTTTGCCCATCCTAACCTCCTATAAGATCTCCAAGACCCCCGGGAGCCGCCGGTTGCCAACCACCCGCTTGCCGGAGCTCCGATAGGCCCATTTTCGCCGTTGAAGTTGCTGGTTTCTTCTGGTTCAGCAGCCTAGATCGAAGCGAAAACTAGAAAGCCGTGAGGTCTTCGAGGCCCATTTTAGGTGTCTTCCCGGCCTTGGTGGGTGTCGCCGCCTTGAGGTTTATTGCCTGCCTTGGCGTCGCCTTCGCCGTGGACTCGCCGGAACGTTAATCCGGTGAGTTTATCCTCAAATTCTTGCTTAGTGAGTTAATGATGCTTAAGGGGTGTTTAGATTAGTCTAATTAGGTTTGGGTGGTTATATTAGATTATTTTAATGTAAATTAGATTAGTTGTATGATTAGTTTAATGGATGTTTAATTAGGGCTAATTATATGATTAAATTAGTGTAATCTTGTTTCAGCCCTAATTAATTATTTTTAATTAATTAATTATTTCGAATTTATAAATATTATTTTATTAAATTATATTATTATAAAATAATATTTAATTATTTAATTTTCGGAATTAAATTTAATTATTTAATAATTTCGAAAATTATGCCGGCATGGCCTGGCGTTAGAATTTCGACCGATCGCGAGCAAGTGGTCGGTTTGTTTTAATTGTATGCTTAAATTGAGAAATTGAGTAATTGATGATTATAGTTAATTATTCCAAAAGTGTGGAATTGAGTGATATTGATGAAGTTGTGGTATTTAACTTGAAAATACCCTAAGTGTTGGCTTTTAGCACCGTAATTGGTTGGTAGGACCAGTTTGAATCTATTGATTGATTGGATGGAGGATTGGTTTGGGTTATTGTTGAATTGATAGCTTTGGCGAGCAGTTGTTTATATATATATCAGCTTGGTTGAGCAAATATTATATACATATATGCTACAGCTTTAGTGAGCTATCTATACGCTATAGCTTTAGTGAGCTATTATACGAGCTACAGCTTTTGAGAGCTATTATATCAGCTACAGCTTTGGCGAGCTATTATATTATCTATCAGCTACACCTTTGGCGAGCTATTACATTATCTATCAGCTACAGCTTTGGCGAGCTATTATACTATCTATCTATACAGCTTGAGCAAGCTACTGTCTATATATTACAGCTTCGAAGAGCATGTGTCGTATTAACAACTGGTTTGATAGACGGTATTGAATAATAGATAGTAATGGTTGATAGATAGTACGGATTGAAATGGAAAGATAGATAGTATGATGGAATTGAATCATTGCGAATGATTGGATTGATTGAATTGATAGACCGATGTAAGTGTCTGTAGTTTCAGCTTGTACGAGCATTGTTTGAATATGAATTGTACTGACGTGCAGGAAAGGGACTAAGGCGAGGTAAGTCCTCTATCCTATTTGTGTGGCTAGAGCACCCTGAGGCGTATTTTCTTCCTAATTGAGTTTTAGAGGGTAGGACTCGCTGAGACGTAGTCTCATCCCTTGTGGGATAATATTTCAGGTCCCTAGATGACGGTCGTGGAGGACCGGAAGTCCTGAGTTCGGAAGGTGGAGGCTGAAGAATCGGCGAACGTGTCGACAAGTTGGTCATAGGACGCTTCCCTTTTTGTTGAGCCTGTCTATTTTGTAGACAATCCAAAGTGTTGTATATAAACCACGTGTGTTTATAGTGAAGCTTGTTTGGTTGTGATTGATTGCCTGCTTTTCTATCCCAAGTTAAATGTTGTCAGGGGATTTGTTTCGCTTTCGCATGCGTAATAAAAAAAAATGAATGGGTCGGCGCCGTGTCCTAGGAAGTCGCATTTCTATCGACCAGAGTGGGTGTGGCATCCCAAAATTCAAAGCCAAGCCATGAGGTGTGTTAAAGTTCCTAATTAGGTGATAAAAATTTCCATGGCTTATGCTTTAGCCATTAGTCTTTAATTAGATGATTTGTGCATATGATTGTGAAAATTTAAATTTGATAGATTAATAATTTATGCTTGGCCATGTACTTTATAAATTAAATTTCAATGAACAAAATGTCCCAAGACTTTGGCCAAGATGAAAATTGAAATTTAAAAATAATTATAGAAAGGAATTCAAAAAAAAAAGAGGGAAAAAGGGGTTAATTTTCGAATGGGCCTTAAGCCCATTTGGCCTAAGCTTGATGGGCCAAGCTAGTCGGCCCAAGAGGGAGTTCGACCGGCCCATTAAGGCCCAAAGGAAGAGGTGGCCGGCCCATGATGCATGCAATAGGACAAGTGGCATGGAGGAGGTGAAGCATGGTGGACACTTGCCTTCCTCCACAATTACACTTGTCCCTCATGCAAACTAAGAAAGCATGCAATATAAAAGGGAAGGAAAGGAGAGAGAATGGCTGGTTAGCCATTCGGCCAAGAGAGTGAGCCGAGAGAGAATCGTGCGAGAGAGAGAGGAAGCCGAGAGGGAGAGAAAGGAGCCCGTTCGCTGCCGTCACTCGTGCTGTCCGTGAGGTCTAGAGGCAAGTTGGGAATCCACTTTCTACTCTTGCACCAATGTTTTCGCATGAACAGTTTGGAGTCAGAAATTTGTTTGAGCTTGCATGTGTGTTTAGTGTCATATTTTGGCTTCAATTTCTTCATCAAAGTTGTAGCTAACATCTTGAAATATAACATACTGAAATTTCGTGGAAAATGATGGAGATTTGAGGGGTCAAACCCTTATCCTACAAAGATGCTAGATCTGGAATATTTTCGTATGAACTGTTTGAGTCAGAATGTTGTGAGAGCTTGCATGCATGTTTAGAGTTCTATTTTAGCTGTGATATCTTCATGAGACTTGTAGCTAACATCTTGAACTACCACATACTGAAATTTTGTGGAACATGATGGAGATTTGAGGGGTTAAACTCTAATTATACGGAGACCCCAGATCTGGAAAGATTTTACTGACCTTTGGTTGGATTTG
Organism: Eucalyptus globulus; assembly: GCA_014182545.1. NCBI lineage: Eukaryota > Viridiplantae > Streptophyta > Magnoliopsida > Myrtales > Myrtaceae > Eucalyptus > Eucalyptus globulus. The sequence goes on from CM024719.1 coordinate 58,482,872, forward strand.
TGGTTGCATGTTGGTTTGTGTTGAGAATCTCAATTTTTTTTTCTTCATGAAAGTTGTAGGTAACACCTTAAACTACAACATACTCAAATTTGAAGAGAAATGAACAAGTATAGCCTAGTAAATCGGCTAGATCTTGGAGACGATGATTCTGGTGATGTGTTCCGAGACACCCGAGATTTGATGGACTTAAATGGTGACCATACTTTGGTTATTTGACCTAGATCTCTTCATGAAACTAGTAAAGGACATCTTGATACATAACATATCCGAATTTAAGAAGAAACGAAAGAGGATAGATGGGTGAAATCTTAATACTTCGGAGATGTGTATTCTGGACGAGACGGTAAGGGTTCCAGAAGCTTCGTGAGGTTGAATAAAATAATCCATAAGGAATCTGGCTTGGAGTTCTTCATGAAAGATGCACGAAAATGGATATCATCCTGTAAAATTGCGTAATTTTTGGAGGCCGAATGGATATTTTAATTGAATTTATTCGGAAACTGTGCATTTGGTTTAAATCCGAGAATCATCGGATGTTTTGGAAAATTGTGGAATTTGGTAAAAATTTCATATTGGCCATGAATTTTGCAAGTAAATATCATCCTATGGGTTTGTTTAATAATTTCTTGGATTTTTGATAATTTTGGGAATTTATTGATATTAAATAATAAAATAAATAAATAATAAAATAATAATAAAATAAAATGGATTTTTATTTGGCCATGGATTCAATTCTATTTGTGTGGCATATGTGTGATGAGGTCTTTGCACATGAATTGGATTGAGATGTATATATGATAAAGTCTTGGTATGCATATGACATGGTCCTTGTACATGTATTGAATTGAGATGTGTATGGGATAAAGTTTTGGCATGTGTATGACATATGAATTGAGATGCAAGTGTGAATTCCATGTCAAGTGTGATTTGTTTGATGCCATGCCAATTGCTATGTTAAATTGAGATAAAGAAATGGTAAATGTGAATGATGGTAAATGAGGAAATGGTTGTGGTGGATGATAATGCTCGGTGGCCTAGTGGCGTAATTCCGGAGATTCCCCGAGAGTGTCGTGATGCCCGGTGGTATACGGTACGTAATTCCAGGGGAGGCCTGGTGGTATGTCGGTACATAATTCCGAAAGCCCTGTCGGAGGTCTTTGCCCGAAGGGAATGCCTCGCGATGCCAGGATTTGGGTGCGAGATGCCTGGCTAGAAGGGTAAAGGCCAGAAGTCCGGTTGTATCTTGGATACATGCCCGGAGGTTCCTCGTGATGCTAGTTGGGATGCGAGATGCCCGGAATGTGGGGGGCCGGATGCCCGGTTGTATCTTGGATACATGCCCGGAGGTTTTTCTCGCATGGGATGCGAGTGTAAAATATGTGATGAAATTGATGAATCGAGGAAGGGTGATGTGGTGATCAAATTTAAAGATAAAGATGAAAATTAACTCATGGCATGATATGCATGATGATATGCATGATGATGATGATGATATGTGATGTGATATGATGATCACCCATGGTATGATATGCATGATGATATGCATGATGATGGTGATGATATGTGATGTGATATGATGATCACCCATGGTATGATATGCATGATGATATGCATGATGATGGTGATGATATGTGATGTGATATGATGATCACCCATGGTATGATATGCATGATGATATGCATGATGATGGTGATGATATGTGATGTAATGATGTCATGATAAGGATGACATGTATGATATAATGATGCCATGATGATGATTATGATGATGACATATGATGATATGATATGCATGATGATAAGGCATGATGATGCATGATAGTATTGCGCATGGCTGCAAGGTAAGTTACGCTTGCAATGCATGTATGATTTGCATGATGCATTGAGTTGTTATTGGATTCCTTTACCTGCTGAGTGGTTGTACTCACCCCTTTTGGGGACCAACATTTCAGATTAGTAGATGATTTGAACGGTTGGATGTGACCGTGAGGAGGAGGATAGCAAGGGAAGGAGCTTTTGGACACCGACACTGATCGATGGACTTAAAGTGTATGACTGTTTGAGGAAACATCGGTCATCTTTTGGAGTGTAGCCTAGTATAGAAAACTATGGCATTTTGATGTACCGACTAAAGATGTCCATCAGCTCTATGTAAATAAACGTGTTCGGTTTTAACTTATATAAAATGTTTAGTACGTGTGCATCGATTTCTGAATGTAGGGAAGGGAATTGTTGGAGGTGCTTCCGTATTTAAATTGCGCAAATGGACCGATCTAAAAGATGTAAACCCCCAGGTTGTATGGACCCGCTACAATAGAAACGGTATCAGAGTGATATGTTAATAAGGAAAGTGAAAGGTAAGCGAACTATGGCGACCCAAATCGGATCGGGGGCCGTCGAGGGGTGCCACAGTGGGATGTTCGCGCGCTCGGAGGATCGGGGCGTGACATCCCCGTTTCAGTGGTATCAGAGCAGGTCTGTGTTTGGAGTGATAAGGTGCGATTGTTTATGGGATAGTTGGTAGGAATGGCTTTCAATTCATGCTGGTGCATGTGTCTGATAGTTGTTTGGTAAATTGATTGATGATGATCACTCAAATTCTAATATGGGATTAGAATTGAGAAACAGGTTTCTGTAGAGATCTTGTAGATGAGTGATCAGGAGTATAGGACTCTTAGAGAGAACCTTTAGACCAGTTACTCGGGGTGGTATCCCGACAGGGATCGGTACCCGAGGTGGTCGTGGTGGAGCACTGGCTTAGACCAGCGCGTGTGTGAGAGTACTGCTGTAGGTTGGTACTAGTGTAGCAGCACTGAGCGATCCTAGGTTTGATGGGATCGTTCAGGCGCTAGTGTTCCTTGGAAGCTTGTTGGGTCAGTAAGCTTAGGACCGAGCCGCCGCTGTTATCGTTGTTACTAATGCTGCCAGTGCTGTCACTGTTGTTGTTGCTGCGCTTGTTGAGGCCCAAGCTAGAGTTGTGATCTGGGAGCAAGCTGTTGCATCCGAGTCGAGGTTCAGATTCAGTAGAGATGGAAATCAGTTGAGGAAGGAGTCTATGATCGTAGAAAAGTATTCCATTTCCGTCCAAATGGAAATGTGGGATGGTTAAGTCAGTAATGAATCAGAATGGAGTATGTCATGCTAACGAAAGCCGACATGGATTCGCTCCGTGTCCTAGTAAGACGGGTGCTTGTTCTGTGTGTAACCAACAAGGTTACCTGGCCAGAAATGGTCTTAGAAAGCCGATGGGACAGATCGAAAGGAATGCGCCATAGAACGCATCGTGGGGTTTGTAGAGCAGGCCTTCTGTACAAGAAAGAGTGCATGCTGTCATCTGACAGTAGGTAGGGGACTCATTGATTATGTGCCAAGTTTGTGAAAGGAAGCGTGAGTCAGCCCAGTGTCCGAGTATAACGGGAGCATGCTTTGAATGTGGCCAGCATGGCCATTGGGCTAAGAACCGTCCGTGTAAGTCCAAGAGGACTCCAGCATCGCTACCGCCGACATGACGCCACTAGGATGGCGAAAGGAATAGGAATGGATTGATCATGCATTGATCAAGGGAAGAATGTTTTTGAGGAGTTATTATCAGAGTAGCGCAGCTGGATTTTGAGTGAAAGTTGTGGAGTTTCCATTATTGTAATAAAGTAAAATGAAGATGAATCTCTGACTATAGTTGTACTTGATGGGTTTGCTTATGTATGACTTGGAAGTCATTTATGAAAAGGTTTGGCTCGAGGAGCTTTTCGCTATTATGAATCATGGTAATGATGTAATTCAGTTTGTTCAGTTAGTGTACGAAAGTTTTGAGTTACTGAAAGCCAGAAAGGACCTTCGGTCCCTGTTGTTCGTCACTGAAGACGACCTGGTTTTTGAATGTAGGTTGCCAAATCTATATGGCAACTATAGTGGATGCGATAGTTGACGGAACAAGTAAGGAGAACTTAACTGTGGTACAGAAGTTTTCTGAGGTGTTTCCTGAAGAATTGCCAGGTCTGCCGCAGATAGAGAGATAGAGTTCGTGATTGAATTAACACCTGCAACAGAGCCAATCTCTAAGGCTCCTTACCGAATGGCTTTATCTGAGTTGAAAGAACTGAAGGTGGAGATGCAGGAATTGTTAGATAAGGGATTCTTACGTCCCAGTGCATCACCTTGGAGAGCACCGTTTTGTTCGTGAAAAAGAAGGATGGTTTGTTGCGTTTGTGTATCGATATTCTCCAAGATCGACTTGAGGACAGGGTATCATCATTTGAGGATTTGAAAGGAAGACATACCGAAGTCAACATTGCATACTTGATACGGCAATTGTGAGTTCACTGCATTATCGTTTGGTTTGACGAACCCTCTAGTTGTTAGTATGGGTCCGATGAATAGAATGTTTAAGGGTACTTGGATTAGTTTTGTGATCGTGTTCATTGAAGTTATCCTAGTGTGTTCGAAGAGTGCTGAGGAACACGAGAGACATTTGAGGATGGTACTTCAGACCTTGAGGACTCTTGAATTTTACGATAAGCTTAGCAGATACGATTTTTGGATGACTCGTGTTGCTTTCCTAAGTCGTATAATTTCAGGTGAAGAATCTCCGTGGACCCCGTCCAAGATTGAAGTAGTGATCAGTTGGCCGAGATTGACTACAGTGATAGAGATCAGAAGTTTTCTGGGTTTAGCAAAGTATTACAGAAGGTTTGTAGAAGGGTTTTCAGCTTTAGCGTCGCCGTTGACAAGATTACTGAAGAAGGAAGAGAAGTTTGGGTGGACAAACAAGTGCGAGCGTAGTTTTCAAGAACTTAAGTAGAAGCTAACTACCGCACCTGTGTTGACCATTCCATCTGGTCTTGGACGTTACGAGATCTACAGTGGTGCGTCATTTAGAGGATTGGGTTGTGTGCTAATGTAGCATGGCAAGGTTGTTGCATACTCGTTCTGCCAGTTGAGACCTCGTGACCGGAATCACAGATGCATGACTTGGAACTCGTAGCAATAATTTTTGCTCTGAAGATTTAGAGATATTGTTGATGTGAAGAAAGACTCTAGATCTTTGCTGATCGTTAAAATCTCAAAGTATTTATTTTCTCGGAATGAATTGAACATGAGATAGCACTGTGAACCAGATCTTTTGAAGGACTAGGATGGTGGTATCTGGTATCACCTTGGAAGGATGAAAGAAGTCCCTGATGCGTTGATTCGAGAGTCTTCATTTGTGCATATGCTGGTTAAAGTATGGACCTTACTTGAGAAAGTTCGAAATTCGGTTTTCAAATTTGAGGTAGGCCACCTTCGAATTTTATGGCCACCCTCAAAATTGAACCGGATATTCAGGTTAGAATCAGACACTTCAGTGGACAGACTCAAATGCAAAAGATCCCGCAAGAGGATACCGAGAAGAGGAGAACTAATTTTCATATTTCTGAGGATGATTGTGTGTACCTAAAGATACCGATATTAAAGAAGAGATCTTATCGGAAGCTCGTCGTAGCAGCTTCAGCATTGTCCAGACAGTACGAAGATGAGTCAGAAATTGCATCAACAGGATTAGTAGACCATTGTGAAGACAGATATCACTGACAGGTCGCAAGTATCAGATGTGCTAGCAAGAGAAAGCATGGTTTTGGAATTCAAGAGGACCCTTGTAATCTCTCAAGATCTCCGTGAGGAAGTGAGAACACGTCACAATGGAAGTTGTGACAGTCTTCTAAGGGGTTAGTGTGGTAATAATTTCATTTTGGGAAGTAATTGACAAATTGATGAAATCAGCCCACCTTGTGACTGTGCTGAAGGATCTTGATTTGATTAAGCATGCATAGGTGTTTGTGCATCAGATAATTCGTTTGCATAGAGTGTCTGTGTCTGAGTTATATCAAATCTTGACCAGAGGTTCCCAGTTTCAGCAGATCAGTCAGATGGTTCCTTTTGAGGCAGTGTAGAGCAGAGTATTCAGAACTTCAGTTGGTTGAGTTGAGGTCAAAAATCAGAAAATCGCAGGTCCAGAGTTGGTTCAAAAATCAATGATTCAGTTGCAATTATCAGTGACAGATTTGAGACCGCTAAGAATCGCTAGTTTAGCTTCGCAGATTAGTATCGCAGACCTTGGAATTTCAAGTAGGGGAAATAAATTTTTCCTTAAATGTCGCCTATGATAGGGACATCGCGTTTGGTTAAGGAAAGGAAGATGAAGCAGCATTTAAATCGGAATCCATCGAAATTTGGATTCAAAGGAGGATTTTGGCTTTAAATGGATAAGCAAAGCAATTCGAGACACCGTTGGCGCCTTTAGCCGAGTGGTATCCAGGTGTGAAGCAGTGGTCCGAAGTCGGGAGTTCGAATCCCCGACGCGGCAGTTAGCTGCCTTGTGGAAAAAAAAAAAAAAAAAAAAAAAATAAAAAAAGAAAAGAAGAAAAGAAAAGGAACCAAAATTTTTGCAGCTTTCATTTTTGTAAAGATGGACAAGTGCTTAGCCTTTTTGGGAATCAAGAATTGGTCTGGTCAATTTGGAAATGTTTCATCGGCATCGAGAATCATGGATAGCATTGCGAGGCAGAACAAAGGAATTGGGAAAGTGAAGAATTGATGAGACGGCAATACCCCACCATTTTGAAGAAGAATTTTAATGGTTTAAATTTCGAGGATGAAATTTTTATAAGAGGGGAAGAGTTGTGACATCCCGATTTTCCAATTCTGGTTTCAATTAAATAAGTCGGGCATTTCATCTTCGCATCTATAGCTTTCTTCTCTGAGTCACGAGATAACTTGTCTATCAGGTGAAGCTGTTAAGGAATCGAAACGCAATAGACTTGAGAATTCGACCAAGAACCGGCTACTTGACCGTATTAATCTGTAAGGATCATTACGACACTATCGACACCGTATTAACTGTAACATCATTACGAGAATCGAACAGATCGTAATAGGTCGATTCGACCGAGATATGTGATTAGAGTGTGGGTGATTCCACCTAATTGCAATATCCTCGTCGACTGGCACTAGATCGATTTTTCTGACGTTTTGGGTACCTTGTGTCCGTAATTGAAACCTCGAGATTTCTACGACAACCGAGAGTCGCCAATGTGTCGAAGATTTATGTCGTGGCTTGAAAATAATCAACCACGGGTCAATTGCACAGAAAATTGCTAAAAGCTACCTAGTAGATTAGGACGCGCTAAAGTCACACCAGATTGAAATTAACCGTGAAATTGAACCCGATTACAGAAGTTGAAAGTTCTGTCAAGTCACAATTCATTTCAGGAACGTCGACTCATCCTCAGAAGATTTTTCTACAAACCGAGATTTTTGGCAGAAAAGCAAAGTAAGGCCGTTTTTGTTCGAGATTGTCAGAGGGCCATTTTTAATCGAATCTTCGGAATGCAAGTTAGATCATTTGATGGGGAAATGTCATGAGAAGGCCGAGGACACATGGGTTGATTTAATTGAGCTTCAATTGGATGGAATTGAGTGAGAATTGATTGAATTTGATGTACAAATGTATGAAATTCGTATACCATGGGGAGAGCTATTTTGCACCTATTGGCAAGGTTGTGGAGGAAGATTGAGGAGAGAGAGTGGATGATGTCATGTGATGTCATGGTGGGGGCAAAGCAAATGAGGTTTAGACAAGTGTTGAGCTCTAGTGAGCCACCAAGGAGGCCCCCTCTTCAGCAGACCATCTTCTTCCTTCATTCATGGCTTTCTCCATGGTTGAGGCTTAGGAAAAGCTCAAGAGAACCAGAGGAAACCGAGCTCACCAGCCCCTCCATCGTCGCACGCCCGGAAGGCCATCATCGGCCGTTTTCCTCCCTTGTTTTCCCCTCGTTCCAGTTTCTGCTCCAGCCGACCTTTCGCCAAATATTCGAGTTAAAAGTCGACTTCCCGGATGAATCAGCAAACTCTCCACCCACTTCCATGACGAGGCCATCTATCCCGTTCCGGAGCACCCCGCCTATCACCGGAACGATTCTCCGGCCGTCCCGAAATCCTGAGAGAAGCTGCCGCTCGTCGGACCGTCTGCATCCGCCCTGCTCCGCCTGTTCCGCGTTTTCTTGCTGTTTCGCCCCTTTCCGACCCTTACTTTGCCCATCCCAACCTCCTATAAGATCTCCAAGACCCCCGGGAGCCGCCGGTTGCCAACCACCCGCTTGCCGGAGCTCCGATTGGCCCGTTTTCGCCATTGAAGTTGCTAGTTTCTTCTCTACAGTTCAGCCCATATTAGAAGCAGAAAACCAGAAAGCCGTGAGGTCTTTGAGGCCCATTTTAGGTGTCTTCCCGGCCTTGGTGGGTGTCGCCGCCTTGAGGTTTATCACCCGCCTTGGCATCGCCTTCGCCGTGGACTCGCCGGAACGTTAATCCAATGAGTTTATCCTCTAATTCTTGCTTAGTGAGTTAATGACGCTTAAGGGGTGTTTAGATTAGTCTAATTAGGTTTGGGTGGTTATATTAGATTATTTTAATGTAAATTAGATTAGTTGTATGATTAGTTTAATGGATGTTTAATTAGGGCTAATTGTATGATTAAATTAGTGTAATCTTGTTTAAGACCTAATTAATTATTTTTAATTACTTAATTATTTCGAATTTATAAATATTATTTTATTAAATTATATTATTATAAAATAATATTTAATTATTTAATTTTCGGAATTAAATTTAATTATTTAATAATTTCGAAAATATTGCCGGATGGCTGGTCATTAGGAATTTCGCACCGATCGTAAAGAAGTGCGGCCTCGGTTTGTGTTAATTGTATGTTTAAATTGAGAAATTGAGTAATTGATGATTATAGTTAATTATTCCAAAAGTGTGTGTCGGGACCTCCCCGAAGCGGGTTGAACCACCTAAGGGTTCGGCTAATGGATTGTTAAGCCACTTAGGGTTTAAGTTCTTAATATGTAAATGATTTTTATCATGGAGTCACCACTAATCTATTTTGGGTGGGTCAATTAGAAACCCAAGTAAAGTAATGGGAGAATTACTTACTCCTACGAACTGAGATTAAATGAGTTCTACTTGATTACGCTAGATTTCTAACGCCCTTTCGGTACCTTTTCTTTTTTTTTTATTTCAAAAAAATATTTTGCAGGCAGCTTGAATTGATTTTAATTTATCCTCCTAACATGTGAGGTGATCATACGGATGCAAAACCACCAATTTAACATCCAAGAAAGCGATGAATAAATTGCAGGACTTACCTCATAGCAACGAAAATCTCGATTGTTAGGGACGTAATTCATATCTGTACCTGGGATATGATTTCTAATTAATGTGCAATTTCCTTTTTTTTTTGTTTTTACTTATTTAATGAGAATCATGCAATATGCAATGCATGCTACTAATCTAACATGGAATGGCATGACAATGTGTTCTAAACTACATGACATGAGTAAAATATATTTTTTCTTGTGTTTTCTTAATGAACATGCAATAATTAAATATGCAAATCAAAATGACCTAATTATAATGACGGGCACATGATATTTCTATTCCCAAAAATGCAATTTATCCTAAAAATTGAAACTAATTTATCTAAAGACAAATTTTGTATTTTTCATGATATTCGAAATTAAGAAAAATGCAAAAAATGCCTAGCTAAATTAAAATTCCATCCAATTTAAACTTAGGATTAAGTCATGCTAAATCCTAATTTAAACTAAGACGTTATTTTAATCTAGCAATTTCTAACCTAAGATGCAAATTGATCTAAACTTAAAATGAGACATGCAATTCTATTCTAAATGCGAGATGATTTTTTTTATGGAAATCCGTAATTAAAAAAAACACTAAAAAGACTACTAGAGTGAAAATTAAAGGGACATGTTATGTCTTCTGAAACATGCATTTAAAAAAAAAAAAAAAAAAAACCTACTATGCAACCTACAAAAACTAGCATCCAAAATTAATTAATTTTTCTTGGGATTTTTTGTTGTAAAAATTTAAAATAAAAAATCCTATTCTAAATTGACACGTGCAATTCTAAAAAAAACTAATATCCTGAATGCATTTTTTGGATTTTTTTTGGTTATTTTTTAAAAAACGAAATAAATAAATACGCTAACCCTAGCCCTAATCTAACTTGCATTTTTTTTCTCATGCAAAAACAAAAGTTAATTCAAATAACCCGATATCCAATCCAATCAAGATAAGATTAATACCCAAAGTTGACGAACCGTATCTCGCGCATGAGATCGGGTTGGTCAATTTAAATTAAATCGCGAATCGAATCTCGGGCATGAGATTGGATTGTCGATTTTGTAAGAGATCGTGAGTCGGATTTCGGGCGCGAAAATCGAACTCCTAATCCCTAATTTGAGGGGTCGTTTCACATTGGAATTTCAATCATGCATTAGTGAATAATCACGCTAAAAACTATATAAAAGCAAACTATAAACTATATAAAAAATGAAGATAAAATAATAAGAAAAGTTACCTATCATTCCCCTTTTGTTTTTTTTTTTTTTTTTTTTTTTCTTTTCCTTTCCCACACATAGCTTTGTCGTGGGTCTTCGAAGGGAAGCAGGTCGTCAGTCCGAGGGTTGGGTCGCCGTG
>CM024719.1:58493506-58613149 GCA_014182545.1 Eucalyptus globulus
GTGCTCAATGTCGCTGTGGACCCTGAGGGGTGTGTGGGTATGCGCATACTATTCTAGGATATTCTTGTTGGCTGAGCCACTGGCTAATAATAGGTGGAGACCTTGCCAACGGGGGAATCTTGGTCATCTTGTCACGGGCGTTACGCGTGACCATGGTTAGACATTTGAGCATGAATTGGTCAATGGGGTAGACCATTGACGTGTGATTTGAGTTTGGTCGATGGAATGGACCATCAATGTGATTTGATGAGATTAATCAATGGAATAGACCATTGGTATTTTTAGTATTTGAGTTATGTTTTAAATGTGCATAGTGATTTCTCAATCCGTTTAGAAGAAATGTGTTACTCACTGAGCTGTGGTAGCTCACTCCTTTCTTATACTTGTTTTTCAGGTTCTTCAGCGAGTCGCGACTAGGCGTGAGCGTTCGCTCAGGGAGGACTTTTGTGGTGGAAACTTTTTGGTATGACTTGTGCATAGTTAATAGGTTTATAAGTTAGTCTTTGTAGTAGGTTCATGTTTTATTTTTGTGAATTATAGATATACCCTGATATTGTAACCAATTGCCCCTTTTTGTCAAATATATATATATGTGGATGTATATATATGTTGATATCAGATTGAATTTTGGTTACGTTGAGGTTGCGTCCTTTGGTAAAAGGACGGTTGTGTCATGCCCCTTCTTCTTGTGAATCGGGGTGTGACACAACACACGACGCACGGACGTCGCTAGAAAATTTGGCACTCGCTTAATTTAAGTCCAGGAGCTCCGTTGATGGGAACCGTTTTGGTGACAAGCCGGGCTGTTCTTCTCTTTGCAGGTGACCTTCGTGTCTGCGCGATGAGAATCCAAAATCTCTTTCTTCAGGATTTGTCACCTATCCAAGGCTGGCTGACCACCTCTCTCTCACACGCTTTCTTCTCTTTATTTCGTGTAATGGCCATGTATGGAATTGTGTGGCCTCCCCCTTTTAAATGCATGCACGAAGCCCCCGCTAAGGAAAGAAAATGTGGTAAAATATTATAAAATCTTCGCTTTTGTTTTTCTTTCCTATCTGGGGTGCGCTCAAAATCTGACATTCATGTTTTCAAACGAAGAATATATCATGCCATGTACGCTCCTTGCTGATATATTGCATGAATATATAAAACGTCGACTACCATATAATCCTTTCTTTTTGTTCATTTTCATTGGTCAAATTTTCCTTTTATGCTCTTGAACGAATATTGACACGATATTTCTTTTGGTCTTGTTCCGATTGTGAATTTTCCTCCAAATATTTGATGAAGATATTCATTTCTTGTTTGAAATAAAGAAATATCACATTGAAGAATAGAATGCCTTCATATCTATTAAGCTTAAAACCATCCGTTCGAGTCCATCCACCATCGTCGACCCAATGTGAATGCAATAAATAAAAAAATGAATGCACATAAAATTATATGTTATGCAATTAATATTTTTTAAGGGATAAAATTAACTCCTAATTTTTTAATAGATAAATGATTAAACGGGTCATCAAAATTTAGGTGTCAACAAGAAGGATATGATTAAGCGTGGGAGTGTTTTAATATTTTACCTGGGCATGCGCGCAACGCTCCAACTTTTCTATTATAATTTAGTTAAAGCATTGAAATTCAAATAAAGTGAAGTTGAAAGAACTAGGCAACCGCTAAACCATTGATGTCAAAACCTATGTGCTTATCTGTTAGGCAGAACTAACAGTGCAAATCTTCAGGAAATTGCCGCTGCATCCTGAATGGGAATGCAAAGGGTTCCGCGATGCCACCAAACCTCAAATGGGGTTTCACGGTTATTGACTCATTCCTTTCTTGTCGCCTGTACTCCCGACCATCTTCAATAACATTTTTTTTTTTAATCTAAGACGATCTTCAATAACTTAAACTCGCTAAAACGATGACTGCACCGATGGGAAAGGATCCGCTTCCTCTTTATTCGCACGGATTAATGATTTGGATGGATACGACCTCGAATGGAGGAACCAATAAGATGAAAGGGGATCTCATGCTTACACCGACGTCAATAGTGTGTGTACCATTTGGATAATCCTTTACATGTTCAATTTTCGGGTTGATCTCGTGTAGTGTGATTGTCGGACGAGTTTGGCTAAAGATTAGAAGGCACTAAGGGAATACATAATTTCCATCTACATACTTTCATAGGCACAAAGAACGTTCACACCCTGATAAGGACTCTTACGGCTAAAACGCCATTGTGGAGATTTGGGTCCGCGTCTTACTCGGTCCTTAGTATCGATGGGGTATTTGGGAGGTTTAAGGTTTACTTATCTCAAATGGGCTCTTCTCATAGAAAGCGAGTGTTAGAATAATTAATAGAAAGGAAAATGTTAAAGAATGCAGTTAGGGTACTTGTTGGGCCTCATTAATTTTGCTATGGAAATATAAATTTGCATATTTAAAGTAAGTGACTTTTTCGAAATTTCGCGTTGCTCAATTTTCGACATATGCTGGTACGCTTTATTTTTTATGGTTGGTGGTTTTAACTAGTGCCTCTGAGGTATTTTATTAACAAGACCCTTATAACATGGAGATTATCCGAATTACTTGATCAAAATTAAAGAAGTATTGTATTAACTCTGAGAAAAAAATGTTAAATAATGAAATTTAACAAATATCCTTACTCTTTAACATTTGCCTTTTTGTTAATTCTTCTGACACTCGCTTTTCCTATGACAAAGAGGCTCGTTTTTGCTAAGTGAACCTTGAATACACAATGCCTTATTGATTTGATGGATCAGGCAAGATGCGAGCGAAATCGAATGAATGACTCGCATATGTTGCAATCTCCTTTCTTCCCATGTTGAATCAAGCCTTATAAGTACACACATGTATTTTCGTGGGGCAAGTTCAACAAATGATTACAAAATATTGTAGTTCCCATTTCAATTTATAGGAAGCTTAAAGGGGGCAAGTGCCTCCATTGGCCCCGTGGTGAACCCGTCCATGCTGACAAGACAAATTCAAGATGATGTCAATTGGTGTATTTTCTCTGTAGATGATATGGTGTTGGTAGGTGAAATCCATGTTGGAGCTAACCAGAAACCTGAACTTCGAAGGAAAACTTTGTTAACCTTAAGGTGTAAGTCTAGGAATTATCGAAACTCAACGAAACCTCGAGAAAGTTGGACATCATGGAGAACTGAGGACTGAATCCTTCCACCAACTTTGATCTAATTTGACAAAACTGGAGATCATGCCGAAGACACCTTGAGAATGCTTCGTAGGACATGACATTCAAGAGAAGAGGCAAGATTCGAAATCAATTAATGCAGGTAAAAGTGGGGACTGCCACCCTATCGGGGATGATATGAGAGGAGGTCGTTTTAGCTGTTTCGATAACGTCGAACGGAAGACCTTTGGGTGGACGCCTCAGCGAGGAGATATGAGCAAGGAACGAAAACTATAGACAGGAAGGATATTGGCACGAACTATTTAGACCTTGTAGAAGATCTAATAAAAGATCAAAGGTAGCGACTCGATAGGATTTCTATAACCTGACAACAATAGCGGGACAGAAAGCTTCAAGCTTTAAAGATGTCCAGTGGATTTGGGTCAGTTGAGCAACTAATCCATTAGACAACTGGATAGCAGCTACTCAGGCTAGAGACCGAGTTTGTAGTGAGAGTTACAGTTCTAATGTTCCCTTTTATTTGCAGCCTTGATGTAATAGTGCTGTATTTTTCACATGAATGAGAATTGCAGTTTTTATGGCGAAAGACAGAACAAATTGTTTTGTTCCGTGCGGAATAAGTTCATGCTTTCATCAAGTGTCATCCTCTATAACAATCATTTGAGTCGGCTCTCTCTTTCATTTCATGCTAGTCCGATCGCTCGAAATATTGTTTTGAATAGTCTAATGAATCGAGTCTAGCAGAGATTTCAGCGAAAATTATTATTTCTGGTGGTGAGAAGTTACAGGGTACCATGCTTAAACAGAGTCGTGCTTCTAATCATCAAATGCGCATGAATTTGTACAGTTTAATTGACATGGAATTCTTAAAGTCATAGACGGTAGATACACTCTAACCTGCATGAGGTTCGGTCTCGTGCAACAGAGGCTTGAGATGGCTGCTTAATTGATCCCTCCATAGCAGAAACTTCTGGAAAGATAGATGTTTAACAGCAGCTAGGAAGGGAAGGAAATAGAAAACCTAGACAAACATTTCTAATCTTAGCATCAAATACTATTCAAACAAAAGAAACAATTATATAATGATTGCAGGAAATCCCATCCTGCACTACTAATTTATTTCTAGCCACCCTGCATCTCAACTGAGGACCAAAGTCCAGAATACTTCAATGCCAAGCGAAGCTGGCCGAGTTGAGGACTGAGCCGTTCCTGAGCAGACCTGGCCGAACCGGCTGAAGCTCTCCTCGTCCAACAGTCATGTTCAACATTGTATAGAGAAGAAATTGCGGCAACTATAACCGCGTATTGTCATGATTTTGTACAAATTGCAGAGGGAAATCATGCACGATTGCTCCAAGCGCCATATTAGTCTCTTCAATCGTTTACCATCCAAAGATTTCTCTAGCAGAATCCGTATTACCCTCTCTGTAGGACAAATACTCTCTTATCAAACAGAGCACCTCAAAACCCATCATCCACCCGCTCATCAGATTCACAAATTTTACACATATTGAACATGCCGCTGCCATCATAGAACAAAGACCGTTCACTTTACTCGATTGTCACACAGATCGTCACACTTCCTCGTGCTTGTCTTCATCATGTTCATCTGAATCCTTCTTCTCTTTCTTCTTCAAATAACCCCACTTCGTCAGCACCCACACACATAGCCTCACTGTTAAGGAAATAAGAGCAACTCAGCCAATGCAGAGGGATTACTCTGCTGTCACAACTTCAACAAAGGAAGATAATGAAAGTGAAAGGGCTGCAGCTATTGTAAAGATCAACGGAAGTATAGCACAAAGCATAAAGCGAAGCACACAAGTCAGGGGAGACTATTTGACTGGGAAAGCCACGTCATGAAGTGAGTCGGTGATGAAGACTTCACCGAAGACTTCAATTTACACGTGTGCTGTCAGTTTCGCTTTTCTGTTTTAGTTTTGTTTTTCTGTTTTTAAGTTCAGTTTTTTGTTTTCCTTTTTTCTTCTTCTGAGAAAAAGTCTTCTTAGGAGTTGCTGGGTTTTACGAGTGAGAGAATGTGAAAAACAGAGCACGCCATTGAAAATATGCTCTGTGATGTATAGCATATACTGTGTAAATACAGAGGAAGAAGAAAGTTTCATTTTTTCAGTCTTCGTTCATCTTATTCATCTTCACATGGTATCAGAGCATGGTCGATCATCCTTATTGGTCCTCTCGCCGCCGATCTGGTGCAAATCGAAGGTGCTTTGTAGCTGCGAAGCGGTTCTCGCTCGTCGATCTGGTCCTCTGATTGCCGGATCTGACTCAATCCGAAGCCGACGGCAACCGCGGTGACGAATCTGGTTTGGCGGATCACCCTTGGAAATCGAAGATTGAAGGTCAGGGATCGCGAGGGGACTCTCAATCGCTCTCGGTTCCGGTGGTTGTGAGGGTTTCTCGGCGGATCTCTCTGTTCCGTTGGTTGTGAGGGTTTCTCGGCGGATCTCTCTGTTCCGTTGGTTGTGAGGGTTTCTCGGTTCCGGTGATTGTGAGGGGTTCCGGTGGTTGTGAAGGTCAGGGATCGCTCTGTTTGGGGATCTCTCAGTTTGGGGTGAAGATCGGCCGCGGCGGTGACGATTCCGCTACGTGGCTCGATCGGCTCTCGGCCGGATTTGCTCTCTTCTTCTTGATTGCTCTCGAGGATCGGCGTCACTCGATCGAGCACTCGAGCGCGAAACTCGATTCGTGCCAAGTTTGAAGGTCTCGACTCGGCTTCGAGGGTAGAGATCGGTAGTGGTTATAGTAACTACGGTGGCTTCCGTTTCTCCGGTGATTCCTCGTTGAGGGACGTTGGAAGTAAGACTCCCCTATTCATCCACTGAAGTTGAAATTGCAGATTCAACCGAAGCCACTTCCCCAGCACCACCAGCTTCGCAGTCACAGTAAGCGCTGTGTTCATCCCTAATTCGCATGTTCTGTTTCTGCTGAAGGTAGAGACCAAGTGGTCGATTACTCCTGTATGAAATCCAGTGATGTTCAAGTCTCTGTGATAAGTCTGAACTTCACTGATCACAGCAAATCAAAGTAGCTATTGATCATTCTCGTTTGTTGATTTGGAGATTTCAAAGTGCTTTTAACATCAACAATATCATTGTCTTCTTCAAAGCTGAGAGAACACAAAGATGGCAGCAAGAACACAGAAGTACCCTTTCCCAATACATGTTAATATTTCCAATTTTGTCACAATCAAACTTGCTGAAGATAATTTTCTGTTATGGCAAGCTCAGTTTCCATTGATTTCTTGAAGCCAAGAACTTTTTGGCTTCATTAATGGTGAAATTCCATCACCTCCTCGAATGTTACAGATTGAAGTTGAAGGGTGTGAAACTGAAGCTGTAAATCCAGATTACACAGATTGGACAAAAACTGATCAGCTTGTATCATCATGGATTAGTGGAGCTGTATCTGAAAACATTCTGAGCTTGATCATTGGCTTAGAAACATCCTATGAGGTATGGCAGACACTTCTAATCGTTTTTACACGTCGGTTGCTAGAGAGTTTGAACCGAGAGGAAAACTACAAGCCTGCCGAAACGGGATCGAGTTCTTTCGTTTTATCTCGAGAATACAAATCCATATGTGATCAGCTAAATGCTATAGGAAAGCCTGTAGATGAGATAACCAAAATGTTTGGTGTTTTGGAAGGACTGGGTTCTGAGTATGAAAATTTTCGAACTACTATATATCTTTGAAACCTCAACTTGAAATATGATGAGGTAATAGCACAATTAGAAAGATTTGAAACAAGATTGCAGAACTATTCCGAACCAATATAATCCCAATCTAGCTTATTTTGGACAAAGACAATCTGAAATACAGCGAAAGGAAACACCGACAGAGAATATATCCTCGGAACTCTGGTTTTGCAGTTCAAAGAAGCAATTACGAGAGGGGGACGTAACTATGGTCGAGGACGTGCTACTAATGGTAGAGGTCGTGGTTATGGATATTACGAAAGAAGTCGAACTACTGAGAACAAACACTTTGATTCAGGATCAAGGAGATCAGCAACTTAGACAGAAAAATGACTTCCCTGGATCTAGTCAGGGGTTTCGACCATATGCAAGTTACTCACAGAGGTATCAGGACATCAAAACTTATCCATCTTCGACTCTAACCTTCAATAAACATCTGCAGGATGAGAAAATAACAGGAAGTACTCGACTGGAGTGTCAAATTTGTAAACGTCCAGGACATGATGCACTTCGCTGCTGGTATAGATTTGATAACTCATATCAAGCTGAAGATATTCCAACAGCATTGACAGCGATGCATCTTGAGGATCCAAAAGGAAATGAGTGGTATCCGGATCGGTGCTACTCACATCACACGCAAATCCCGGTATTCTTCATACACTCTCTAAGTATAGTGGGCCGATCTTGTCATGATAGGAAATGGGTCATGTCTGCCTATTACTTACATTGGTGATACTCTGTTAAATACTGAGGACAACTCATTACCTCTTAATGATGTACTAATTGTTCCAGAAATAAAGAAGAATCTTCTCTCAGTTTCTAAACTAACAGATGACTATCCTTGTTCTTTTGTCTTTGATAAAACTGGTGTCTATGTAAAGGACAATCACACCAATACAACAATGAAGCTCGGAAGGAAAATTAGAGGACTTTTTGAGTGGACTCACAAACTACAGAAGCATTCTTCACTCAAAGACACAGAGTTGCAGCAGAAGATGTGTGGCACCAGAGATTGGCTCACACAAACTCGAAAATAGTAAAGCATCTACAGAATCAGAAGTTGATTTACTGTAATGCAACAACACAGACTATATGTAGAAGCTGTCAAATAGCAAAGAGTACAGCTTTACCTTTTCCTTTATCAGACACTACATCGAATGTTCCTTTAGAAAAGATACACTGTGACATTTGGGGTCCCTCACCAGTTAGTTCTTTTCAGAAATTTAAGTACTATGTCATCTTTGTAGACAATTTTTCCCGCTATAGCTGGCTGTATCAATGAAGTGAAGTCAGAATTCTATGATATTTTTGTTGAGTTTCAGAAACTAGTCGAGAGGCAATTCAATCATAGAATCAAAATTTTTCATTGTGATGGAGGAGGAGAGTTTATCAGCAACAGATTCCAGAATCATTTAAGGAATAGTGGCATAAAACAGTTCATGTCTTGCCCACATACACCAGAACAAAATGGAATATCAGAAAGGAAACATCGTCATATAGTTGAACTGGGTTTAGCTATGCTGTATCACTCTAGAGTTCCATTGAAATTTTGGGTAGATGCCTTCATGACAGCTAACTATATTGTGAATATTCTTCCTACACCAAAGTTACAACTGGACTCACCTTACAGCAAAATTCATCATCATCAGCCAAGCTATGAACATCTAAGGGTCTTTGGATGTGCATGTTATCCTTGTCTTAGACCATACACACAACATAAATTCGATCCCGATCTCTTACTTGTGTCTTCTGGGATACGGTCAACGCCATAAAGGGTATCGCTGCCTTGTACCTACGATGGTCGTATATATATAAGTAGACATGTTGTGTTTGATGAGAATTTCTTCCCATTCACAAAGAAGTTGACAACGACTATGAACATTATACTACCACTGTACAAACAATGGGTGGAAGAAGTTAAACTTCTTGATTCTCATAGTGCAGCACCAAGAAACAATGGCTTCACGACCATACAGCATATTTCCAGTATAGTCCTACTTTGGAAGATGATCACACTGATACATCATACATTGTAAGTACGCCACAAATTTCATCTTTCACACACATGCAATCTGATTCAGTTGCTGAAGAACAACCAGGTCTTACTTCCACAAGTGTCACACCAACTGACATTGTCATTGATCAAGGTACTGTTGCTGTTCATCAAGGTACCGCTGCTGTTCATCAAGGTACTGCTGCTATTCATCATATGCAGACTCGATTAAAATCTGGTATTATAAAACCAAATCCTAAGTATGCATGTTTAGCTGAATATAAAGTGCCTCTGGAACCACGATCAGTTAAATCAGCCTTAGCTGATGAAGGGTGGTACAGAGCAATGCAAGAAGAAATGAATGCTCGTATGAAAATCAGACTTTGGATACTAGTTCCTAGAACTAACCAGATGAATGTTATAGGCTATAAATGGGTGTTTAAGACCAAATTAGCACCTGATGGTAGTCTTGACAGATTAAAAGCTCGGTTAGTTGCCAAAGGGTTTCATCAAGAAGAGGGAGTTGACTTTCTTCTTGAAACATTCGATCTGTTGTTAAACATGCTACCATTCGTATAGTACTTTTCTCGTGGCTATGATGAAAAATTGGCCAATACATCAACTTGATGTTAAAAATGCTTTCCTACATGGAGTCTTAAATGAGAGACCAGTATATGGAGCAGCCACCGGGTTTATACATCCTCAAAATCTCGGTGTGTTTGTCTTCTCAAGAGGTCTTTATATGGTCTTCGTCAAGCACCACGTGCCTGGTTTGATAAATTTAGTAATTTTCTTCTTGAAAATGGCTTCTTAATGTCTGGTGACCCATCTCTCTTTGTTCTTCATAATGGTTCAGATATAGTACTGTTATTACTCTATGTAGACGACATAATTTTGATCGGCAGCTCGGCTCGGCTTCTAGCTACATTGATCAAGAAACGAGCCTTCAATTCCACATGAAAGATCTCGGATATCTTCATTATTTTTTAGGAATTGAAGCCAAACGTGCTTCTCAAGATCTCTTTCTTTGTCGGACCAAGTATGCAATTGATCTACTTAACAGAGCTCACATGACGGAATGCAAACCTGTCTCAACTCCTTTGCCACTTAGATCAATTGCTATGACAAATGATGATATTCTGCTTGCTGATCCACTTGAGTATAGAAGTATAGTAGGCGG
This sequence comes from Eucalyptus globulus, assembly GCA_014182545.1. NCBI lineage: Eukaryota > Viridiplantae > Streptophyta > Magnoliopsida > Myrtales > Myrtaceae > Eucalyptus > Eucalyptus globulus. The sequence continues at coordinate 58,503,568 of CM024719.1, forward strand.
TCTTCAATATTTGACGATCACCCGACCTGATCTTGCCTATGCAACGAATCTGCTATGCCAGAAATTGCAGCATCCAACAATTGCAGACTTTCATAAATTGAAAAGAGTCCTTCGCTATGTTAAAGGAACAACACATCTAGGGATCTTCCTCCATTCTAATAGTTCAACAGCCCTCTACGGATACTCAGATGCTGATTGGGCTGGATGTGCTGACACCAGACGTTCCACTACTGGTTTTTGCACTTATCTTGGCTCTAATCTTCTCTCTTTGGTCAGCCAAGAAACAACCTACCGTATCACGCTCTTCCACCGAAGCTGAATATCGAGCACTTGCATCAACTACTGCTGATCTTACTTGGATTAGCTTTGTCCTACGAGATATTGGTATATCTCTCATATCACCCACACTCTTGTTCTGTGATAACAAATCTGCTATTTCTCTTACAGCTAATCCCATCCTACATGCTCGCACTAAGCATATTGAAGTTGATTTTCACTTTGTTCGTGAAAAGTATCCTCGGGTTCTATAAATGTTCGATATATTCCAAGTCATCTTCAGCTTGCTGACATCTTTACTAAGTCCTTATCACGTTTTGCTCACTCTACTATTAGAACCAAATTGGGTATGGGATTCTTAACCCTTCCCAATTTGAGGGGGGATGTTAAGGAAATAAGAGCAACTCAGCCAATGCAGAGGGATTACTCTGCTGTCACAACTTCAACAAAGGAAGATAATGAAAGTGAAAGGGCTGCAGCTATTGTAAAGATCAACGGAAGTATAGCACAAAGCATAAAGCGAAGCACACAAGTCAGGGGAGACTATTTGACTGGGAAAGCCACGTCATGAAGTGAGTCGGTGATGAAGACTTCACCGAAGACTTCAATTTACACGTGTGCTGTCGTTTCGCTTTTCTGTTTTAGTTTTGTTTTTCTGTTTTTAAGTTCAGTTTTTGTTTTCCTTTTTTCTTCTTCCGAGAAAAAGTCTTCTTAGGAGTTGCTGGGTTTTACGAGTGAGAGAATGTGAAAAACAGAGCACGCCATTGAAAATATGCTCTGTGATGTATAGCATATACTGTGTAAATACAGAGGAAGAAGAAAGTTTCATTTTTTCAGTCTTCGTTCATCTTATTCATCTTCACACTCACCACATTCCCCATGAACACCACCCCCACCAGGCACAGCCAGCACACCACTGACACGTCCGTCACGTCCTTCAGCATCCCCCACGTGTCAGCCAGCGATATGTTGTGCAGCGCTATGAAGTAGGTGATCGCCTGCCCCATGATCGCTAGCCACATGGTCCACATCCAGCGTCGCCGCTTTATTGGAAGCCCGCTCAAGAGGAGCAGGATGATGCTGAGGGAGGACAGGAAGGCCAGTGGGTAGAGGTGCCCGCCATGTGCGGCTCCTTCACTGGGTTGCCGTTGGCATCGACCTTGTAGTTGTCCTGCCAGATGCCTCCTGGTGGCGTGGTCGCAGCTTGGAACGCCACCGTTGCTAGCAGCGAAGCGACCACCATTAGTGAATTTCACCTGGCTCAGCCAATCGGCTTCCACTGGGGGTCTTCCTAGAGCACTCATTTTCTTTGATAGGGGTTTCCTTAAAGTACTCCGTCTCTTTGGGGGGGCTTTCTTGGTGGAGAGTGATGGGGAGATTTTAGGTGATCTTGAGGTGGTGGTGTGGGAGGTCATTCTTGGGGGTGGGTCAAGAACTGGATCATAGTGATATGGGACTGATTGGATGTCTATGGAGAGTGACGCTCCTGAGCTTTGAAGGGATGTCTCAATTTCAAGAACTCTCGAGCCTCTGGGAACCTGCTCAAGAATGTCTAGTGCTGTGAGGCCACTTGAGTTTGGTGTGTTTACCTTGAGTCCTGGGATTGTAAGCAAGAACTTTTATCATCTGCTTACAAATTTTTGGGGATAAATTCCTCAGTGCAAGATTACTGAAGTCCATGTTGCTGGTCTCAAGACTGATCCTGGGAAGAGAAAGGTCCGGGGAAGTTCAAACCAGCAACGATCTGGTTCCCGTTGGTTGCTTGCTAATGGAATGGGAAAGAGCAATAAGCATCCGTTTCTGAAATCGAAGACTACTTCTTCTATATGTACTGCCCCAGCAACAACTAAGGCACAGCCTGGTGACACACTGTGGAGCATCTCATCCCGTGTTCATGGAACTGGTGCTAAATGGAAGGAATTGGCAGCTCTTAACCCACACATACGCAATCCCAATATTATTCTCCCAAATGAAACCATCAGGTTGTGTTAAGTTGGGGTTGTGAAACGGATCTTCTTGAAAGAGGCTAGGTTTGCCAAGCTGGGTTGACTGAAGTTTATGAGCTACATTAGTTGTGGGCTTACTGATCGAAACCACACACTGTGGTTGTCTAAGAAAGATGAAAGTGCTGGCTCCTGCCTTTGAGAACTCTCTTACCTTCCCAATTGTTATGGACTGATTATCACCAGTCTAAGGTACAAAAGATCTGTCTATGCAATTGTTTTCATCTCTCTGTTCTTCCATCCCCTGTAATCAGTTTGCATATGAACAGTAATTTTATGTGTTTTGTGTGGGATGATAGCTACCATTGTCTTGTGATTAGGAACAACAGATCGGTCCATGAGATTTTAGGTTGCATTTCTGCCTTGTCCCTCCTCTACTTGTCTATATAAAGAAGAAAATATCGTTTGGCAAGTAGTCATAATATCAGAGCTTCAATGTTGTTTTGGAAGAAGCACACGTTCTGGTATGTGAACATTACATATGAAACTAGCGCTGCTTTGATTCCGACCTTCGAGGGAGGATCAGCTTGCACGGCCTGCGTATAATCATGGAGTGTTTTCTGTGAAATCTGTGTATCACTTCCTTAAAATTAGGCAGGAAAGATAGTGTAGGAAGTTCATGTAAATGGTGTGACTGCATTATGGTTTGGTGCCATGGCTTTTGATCAGACAGAGAGGCTCGCTAGCTTTGATCAGATGGCTTTTGGACATCTATCAGCATTGGAGAAGAATATGAAGGAAGCATAAAAGAAGTGTGGATGCTTTCGAGGTAGGTGGGTTCGGTCGTTTGGTGTGATTGGAAAGAGAGTGTAGAAGCTGTGAGACAAATCATGGAATGGCCCAGTGTTGCTTTTACCTACTAATTTGCGGCATACATAGGAGTAGATCAGATTACTTTGTAGCCGGGCCTTCCCATTCTCTTTAGAAAGATTCGGCTATTAGGGCGAGACATCTCTGATGAGGAAAGCTCGAGAATAATGCGAGATGGACACTGCGTTTGGTTTAGTGGTCTCATTAAATCGTTTGCACAACTAGCAGTACTCAGAATGATCTTATGACATGGGGATTAAGTTAGAAAGAGCACAGGCATCAAGACTATGCAGTAATCCTTTGTCCCACCAGATGAATACACTAGATCTTCATATTGCCCCTAGATCTGCACCAACTCACACACCCTGATATCCACTTCTTGAACTTTTGCGGATCTTTCACATTCCGGAGGACCATCGCGAGGAATCGAATGGTGTGAACTAGAAAAACAATGGCTACAATGCCAATCCAGACATTCATGGAGTCGCTAACCACTCTTGCGATTGGCCTCATATTATCTTCAGGATCCAGGCTCTCGGACAAGATGGCCACTATGGACTCAAGGTAAGTCAGCGCCATAAAAGTGATGGTCATCCACATTGTGGCCACCAGAATCCATACCAGAACCCTCTTCCTCAAGGGCAAGCCACTTATGAGCAAGAAGATCGTGCTAAGGGATGCAAGAAAAGCTACGGTGTTGTATTTCCAGAACTTTGGGTAACTCTCTAAATAGTTTGCAGCCATTATCGATGTTCCTGCGTAGTATAAGATGGTGCCGTTCTGTCCTGGCTGATCGTTATTCCACATGCCGCCGGGAGGGTTAAGGCCGGCTTGGTAAGCCATGGCTGCGATCACGGTGGCAGCTATATGTTGTGACGTGAAAGAAAGATCTAGATTGTGAATGAAGAAATAATTTTTCGACTATATTTATATATTTGAAGATCATCGAGTCAAAGTTAGTAATTCCAACAAATATATATATACTAGAAAATTGTGGCGAGCTCTCTACAGAAATAGAGCTCATGGATTAAACCATGAAAAGACTAAGTGTATGAATATATACATATATGAGAAAAAAAATGAAGATATTTTGAAATTTGAACATCTTTTTATAAAGGTTGCTATTGTTGTTAGAAAGAAAATCAAAATCTAATAACTAAACACGTGGAAAATAAAAACACACTTATATTCCAGCCGCTAGTAATGTTTCGACAAGGTTGTTGGCCCTCATCTCCCCGGTAGTTGGCCACCGGCCAAAGAGGAAGAAGAAGAAGAAGAAAAAAAAAAAAAAGAAAAGAAAAAAAGAGAAAAATATAATAAAACTATTAAAAAATTAGAAGAAATTCTAAATCACAAAAGAATTTAAGGTCTTACCAAACACATTTTTATTCCGAAAATAAAAATTTTGGATAGGTACCAAACGCTTTCAAATACTCAAAAACTCGTCGAGGAACAAAAAAAAAATCATTTCTAAGTAAAGAAAATTTCCAGGAACAGAATGGTTACTAAACAAAGCCTTAAGTTGTTGAGAATATTTGGAGAAGACAAAGGATTGAGGGTGCGTTTGGGAACCACTTTTGGGGAAAGCCTTTAGGAAAATGCAAAGACCTTTGAGTTAAAGATGTTTTCAAAAATGCAACCGTGTTTGGTAAATTGTACTTTGAAAGCTCTTTGTAAAGTATTTTGAGCAAAATAGCGTTTGGGGAATTACATTTACAAAGGATCTTTGTGGTAAAAAAAAAAAAAAATTGACCAAAAGGGCAAGTGGCCGCGGTGACCTGCGGATGGGGCAGCGAGGTCACGCGATGCCGTCGCGACCTCCGGCAACCTCCGGCGACGCCGGATCTGGGGCAGCGAGGTCGCGGGAGGACCTCGCCGCCTTGGATCTGGGTCGTGGCGGGGTTGCGTGACCTCGGCGCCCCGGATCTTGGGCGGCGAGGTCGCAGGAGGTCGCGTGACGCCGCCGCGACCCGGATCCAAGGGCGCGAGGTCGCGCGACCTAGATCGGGGCGGCAAGGTCCTCCCACGACCCCGCCGCCCGGATCTGGGTCGCGGTGACCCATTCTCGCCATGGGTCGCGGCGGTCGCGCCACCCCCCGGTGTCGGTCGTCGGCAACGGTCGCTAGCGACCGCTCGTGGAAGAAGAACCTCGCGGAAGAAGAAGACTGCATGCTGCCTCAAATCTGGGTTGCGGCGACCTAGCCCTTGGTCGCGCCACCTCCAACGTCGGTTGCGCCACCTCCGACGTTGGTCGCGCCACCCCCCGACGATCGGCCGGCGTCCCTCTAGCGATCGCCGACCGCTCGCGGTCGCGAGAACCGAACCCCCGAGAAGATGAACAGTTGCGACACAAGGGCAAGAACTGGAAAAACAAAAATTCGTGAGGACAATTTCGGAAAAAAATGAATATGAACAATGCCCGTGTGGGCATGCCAAAAAAGCCGAAAGCTTCACAAATGCTGGCATTTAGGGAATGGAGGCTCAAAATTTTTTGCCAAATGGGCTAGCATTTGCCCAAGTATCTTTAGACTTCAAAGGGCTTTGGGAAGTGGTTCCCAAACGAACCCCCGAGTCATTTAGAAATCCTCTTTACTTTATGTATTAGTATAGATATTTTAAGAAAATCACCCAACTACTTCACATTTAGATTTTCTTAAGTACCACTACTTTCTTAGATATTCATCAACTTGTTTCATCTCTTCTCACTATTAGATTTCTTATATCACTCTTTATTTTTTACTTTTTAATCATAAGCCTTCTATTATTGAAACTACTCATCTTCTTTCTCCACATAGCTATTTAATTATGAGCAGTTTAGTACATATGTAGAAAACATTTTTAAGAAAGCATAACTATTTATTTTAAGCGATACAAACAATCATTTTTAGGAAAATATTTTATGAATCATCAATTTTTCATGAAATAAACGGAGAGTTTAAATTAATTAACGGTGAGCTATGATGTTAATTGCAATAACATGATCGATCTGATCTAAGTTATCAGCAAATGCTACTCCAAGAGATCTAGCTAAAGCATTACCATTAGAGAATCGCGCTTCTTCTCGATCCATTTCTTGTGTTTGTCATCCTCTTGCTTCCTGATTTCACCCACTAAAGATAGTGGTGGAACCGCCTCTACCGGAGGAGTATTGGTGGAGAGAGGTGCTATAGATGCTAGGTCAACTGTAACAGTTGAATTCTCCTCATTTGTGTTATCAACAACTGCTTGGTGAGTTGTCGATGCAGGGAATCTTATGGCTCTTAGAGCTCCAGCATGTACTAACAGTTCTCTCAACTCATTGACTTTGAAATCCTTGGGAAAATATTCCACTATATCCAGAGCAAAGAAGCCATTTCTATTCATTGTGTTCACATCCACTTCGCTTCTTTGAAGCAGATATTTCACTCTCTACACAAAAAGATGAGCTTCTTATCAATTATAAAAGAAACAACAAACAAAGATATTTCGTGTAAGTTACTTCAATCGATAAATCCACTGAAGTTTGAATGCAGAAAGCTTGAGTCTATAGAAAAATGAGAATGAGCTGGATTTTATCTGCACAAAATGTTTAGTTGGAATGCGATATCCGATGTCGTCACAATTTCGAAGCAATTCGAAGCAAAAAGGATTACCTCTATTTGCTTGTTTGCTGCGGCCAAATGCAAAATGGTATTACCATCATCATCTTGAGCTTTCACCAAATCACCATCTCTCATCGTCTCCACCAAGACTTTCAGAGCCTCCAAACGATTATGACTCACTCCCAGATGGAGAGCGGTTTGGCTGTGGCTCAGCCTGTGCTCAGTCGCCTTTGGTCTCGCCTTCACCAGCTGTATCACAATGTTGCTTCGGCCCTTCATCATGGCTAGATGAAGTGTGTGATAGCCTGAATTTTCATATTTCGTTTTCGATTAAATAAATCGGGCTTTTCATCGACACGCAGATTATGCTATTCTTTGAGCCGATCACTTACGAGATAACTTGACTATTCGGGGAAACAATTAAGGAATCTAAATGCAATTGGACTCGAGAATTCGACCAGGAGTCGACTGCTCGACCGTGTTGGTCTGCAAGGGTCATTACGGCACCGTCAAAGATCAATCAGAGATCAGAGATAGGTCGATTCGACTGAGATATGTGATCAAATTGTGGGTGATTCCACTTGATTGCAAAATTCTCATCGATCGGCACTAAATTGATTTTTTTGTCGTTTTGGTACTCGGTGCCCGTAATTGAAATCTCGAGATTTTCACGACAACTGAGGATCGCTAATGTGTTGGAGATGTACATTGTGATTCGAGATAAATCGATCACGGTCAATTGCACAAAAATTCCTAAAAGTTACTCGATAGACTAGGTCACGCTAAAAACGCGTCGGATTGAAAATAACGGTGAATTTGAACCCGATTTCAAAAATTGAAAGTTTTGTGGTGTCACGAGCTATTTTAGAAATGTTGACTCATCCTCCGAAGATTTTTCAGAGATTTCAGGATTTTTACGGAAAATTGATTCGGACGTCGCAGAAAATTAGCGGAAATTCAGATGGGCTAAGTTGATGGAAATTTAAACTTCTAAGCCGAGCCTTTGAGTATCGGGGATTATAGAAAATTGTTTAGGATTTTTCTTCATCAAGATCGGACCTCAATTTGGGAAATTGATTAAGGAAATTGAATTTAATATAGTGAAATTTGAAATTGGACATAAGGCTGAAAAATTGGGACTTTAATTGGGGTTATTTGTGGGAAATTTGATTGGAAAGTATTGGGGGACAAGTCATTCATGGAGTGGCTAAGGGTTGTTGACTATTTCCTTTCTTTTTGCACAAATCTTCTCGGGCAAGCTGGCGTTGCCGACTCTACCTCCATCTTCGTGCACTTCTCTCTCTCTCGACCTCTCCTGCTCACATTTTCTTTTACTTTGCCTTTCATTTCCCTTTTGTTTTCCTTCGAAGCTGCCCCTGCGTCAATCTCCACTCACCAAAATTTCTTCCTCTTCCCTTCACCCATGGACACTTGTCCATGAGCCAACTCCCTTCGGTCAACAAAAGAACTTCCCCTTCCTCGTAGTTGACCACCAAAGAAACCTAGTTGCTCGCTACCAGCGATTGTGCTCCATCTCAAGCTGCCAACTCGCCGAAGCTGCTTCAAGTGAGGCCCACGTCCACGAGCCCATGATCACACCTCTATCCTCTAGCTGCCAGCGATTCTGCCCCACCGAAGCCCATCTCTGCCACGTTCCAATCAAACGAAGCAGCGTTGAAGACACCGAAGTTGACCCGTCTCGCTGCGTGGCTTCATCACTTCATTTTGCTGCGCGAGGTCTTCCACCGAAGCTGCTTCTATTTCCATTGGGCCGCGTAGAATCAAGCAACGCATGAAGCCACAGCCCATCATGTCTTCAAGTCCAGTCCACGGTTCCACCGAATTCCTGCAGTTTCTTCACGCGGCCCACGGCCAGTCCACACGAGCCCATCAGTCCAACAATTCTTCAGCTCGTGAGTTCAGTGAGGCCCACCTTCAGCAGCAATTCGGGCCCAGCAGTTCTTTTGTTGTTCAGCCTGGCAGCTCAGTTTTTGAAGCCCAGCCCAAGTTGAAAAAAAATCTCAGATTGGGCTGAGATTTGTTGGGCCAAGTCTAGGCCTGGTCTAAGTCCGCCGATGCCGCCGAAAATTCGGTTTCCGCAATTAACCAGTGAGTTTATACTCTAAACTCTGCTTAGTAGGCTAATGACGTTTAAGGGGTGTTTAGATTTATTTTATTAAGAATTAGGTGGTTAGTTAGATTAAATTAGAAATGTAATTATTTAATTGAGCATGTTAGGTGGTTAGCATGGTTTAGCTAAGGCCTAAATAAATCGTCTTGTTTATCTAGAAGGGTTTGGGAATTTTCCGAGTCTGTATTGGTATTTAATTTAATAATTTTGGCCTAGGTTAGTATTTTTAGAAATTAAATTGAATTAATTAATTAATTTTCGAAATTAGTTAATTATTAATTATTTTTCAGAAATTAGGTCGGGATAATCGGTGACCAGAATTTCATGCTAATTCTTTGGTGTGGTTAAATTCTCCAATTGAGTGTTAAATTATGCAAATTGAGTGCTGATTGGATTTTTGGTATTTAATTCCAAAAATTGTGAATTTCCAATATTTATTCAAAAAATCCTGGGTGTCGGGTTTTGATACCGAAAATGGTTTTAATTACTATTTAAAATAGTGGGATTTTAAAAAGGAATGTATCACCTTTTCTGGGTCAAATTGACCGTGTACTTACACTCGAGTAATTTCATGTGAAATTCTAATACGAAGAAAAATGCCAAGCTCAACATTTTGATGGAAGCATTTGAGTGCAATGCACGGTGCCCTGGGCCATATTTGAGTGATCGTGTGATGGTTAAGAGAAATCTTCCCGGGCTGTTAAGCTAGACGTTATCCCTATTTGGGATACCCCCTGGACAATAAGAAGCCGGTCGCAATAGATTTTGGACCCTATGCTCCTTCGGGAAAGCCGTCTAAAAGAGACGTGCCATGCTCAATGGGGTGAGACAAAGCCTGAAGCCTGGCAATGCCAGAAGACCGCCGAACAGAGAGTAGGCCGTGCTATATGCCGAGATCAAAACTAGGAACACATGATTAATTGAGTGTGGCGTTTCAGTTATTGGAGCTTATTTGTTGCTCATGCTCTCATGTTGTTTGGATATAAATTGTACTGATCTACAGGGTGGATCTGAGACGAGGTAAGTCTAATTGATTGTGTGATTATGACACTTTTGGGCGTATTTCCCTCATAATCGGGGTTTAGAGCTTAAACTCGTTGAGATTATATTTCACCCCGTTGTGGGACAACATTTTCATGGTCGTCGAGTGGAGGACCTGGAGCTGAGAGGAGGTGATTGGAAGTGTAGGTCAGTTAGGACCACTTCTTTTTCGAAGGCTAGTCTTTTGTAGTCTTTTGGCTATGGACTTTTGTAAATGACTCAGTGTGAATATAAAAGTATGTTTGTTTGTGAATTCGTATCTTACTTTTCTATCTCGAGTTGATTACTGTCAGGGGATTTCTTTTCGCTTCCATATGTGCAATAAAATGGAAAGGGTCGGTGACTCATCTTGGGAAGTCGCAAATTATCATTGACCAGATAGGGATGGGTGCGCGTTCGGGGTTCGGGGCGTGACAAAATGGGGTCCATCCATCTTCGTCGTGGACAAGGCATGCAAGGGGGTCTGATTGTAACAATTCCCTCGCTATTTTGGCGTATCCGTTCGCAGATGCCCAGTGAAGAGGCGTACGTCCCTGCAAAAGTGAAGTGCTTAGCTATGGAGCATTCTTATTGAGGGACATGTTCATATGATTTATATATATCGCATTTTTAAATTAAATAGACCAAGCTACTCAAATTCACTAGTGTCTGTAAGATCTTTCAGGTTGAATTAACCTGGAAATCTATGACTTGATGTCTGTCTGAATTTTGTTAATTTCCTTGGGATATATGATGGGTTTGATTTCTCAAAGATCATGAAAACTGGAAAAGAAAATGCTATATTACATGTGCAAAATCTAATTTGACAAGCAAGATAGTCTGATCTATGTAGAGATATTCCATGGAAATATAGTTAATAAATAACTTTACACATGGCTAAAAGCCTAAGACTTGCAAAAACCTAATCAAAGCAATTACGATTCCATCGATTATCTGGTTTGCGAGGATGATTGGTTTCAGTTTGATCTGACAAAAGATATCAAACAACCACAATCAAGGTTTTCGCTTTGACATACCTGTGAGTCCAACTCCATAGCCCAATCCCTTTTATGGGCCAAAAGATCCTTGGCAAACTGTACATAACCTTGCATACTGGCCACATGCAATGGTGTCTCGTCAAAGCAAGTGATAGAAGCCCGAGCCAGGATGAGTCGGTCTTCTTGCAGCAACTGAGCTAACGACTCGACGCAGCCGTCATGCGACGCCTCATAGAGCCTCCTCTCTCGTTGTCTTCTTTCAAATGCTAAGGAAGATTGTTGATGCGATGGCGGGGATGGCGACCTCCTCTTGGGCTTGTGATTGATGGCATTGTTCCCAGCTTGTGGGTGAACTCGAAATCGCTTGGGTTGATCATTTGAAGTGATTTTGCTCCTCTAATAAGTGGTGTTACTGTAATATGCAGTTGAGAAGTGAAAAAGTCGGATGATGATCCAGAAGCTTCACGCGGAGTTGACTTGTTGACTTCCTGTTACTGTTCCTGTTCCTGGGTTATTGATCTGTAATCTTAGCCGTTGGTTTGTGCTACCCGGATCATCGTACTCATTATTTAACGGCTGCGATCAAAGAAATGCCGATAGGCTAGTAAGAAATGCCGACAGGGTCGGGTTTATCATTTGAAGCGATTCTATTGCTCTCATAAGTGGTGTTACTGTAATATGCAGGGTTAAAAAGTCAAAAAGTTGGATGATGATTCAGAACAGGGACTTCCTGTTTCTGTTCCTGGGTTATTGATGTGTAATCTTAGCCGTTGGTTTGTGCTACCCGGATCATCGTACTCATTATTTAACGGCTGCGATGCAAGAAATGCCGACAGGCTAGTAAGAAATGCCGACAGGCCAGTAAGACATGCTGACAAGCTACCAGTTCATTCGGACGAAAGAACGAAGAAATTAGAAGAGATTCATTGAGCGGTGGAGATCAAAATTTGGTCCGCCCTTATTTGCATCAGAATATTTTATGTAAATTTTCATCTTTATCAAAATATTATAATTTTTTCATTTAATTTCTTTAATAATCCAGAGAGACATGTACGTGGAGACATTTCTACCTGAATTGTAGTCAGGAAATACCCTTCAAGCTCTTAAATCCGTTCTTATTATTATTATTATTATATATATATTTTTGGGGTCAGACCATAAATCGATTAAGAAGGTGTGTTTAGGTGACCTCGATCTAGAACGTTTCATACATAATTTGTCACACCCCAAAACCAACAAGAAAGGGGAATGACACGGCCATCCTTCCACTCAAAGGACGCACCCTCAGAGCTCTTAAAATCCAACTTTTAAAAGTTCCCACATCCATATCACTATCGTATCTACTCATTGTAAATCGAGGGACCTGAAAAACATTGGAAAATAGAGGGGTGAGCAATTATGGCTCAGTGAATAGTGCATCTCTTCTAAGCGGATTGAGCACCCACTATGCATATTTACAAAACCAAACCGCAATTCTTTTAACTCAAATCCATGATATAACAAAACATACAGTAAAAAGAATAAGTTACATATGCTTCAACATAGCTATATTTATAGCAAAAAATAATCATTTCATAATAACATCGAAATAAACATCAATGGTCTAATCCACTGATCAATCTCATTAATTCACACGCCAATGGTCTATTCCATTGGTTAATCTCATACCACACCAAACCCAGAAATTTAACAAACCTTCAAGGCAAAAATATAACATTTCTTACTTTAACACAATATGTTCAAAGCAAAAATATTCAAGATAATGGTCTAACCCATTGGTCAATCTCATAAAACATGTATCAATGGTCTATTCAATTGATTAATCTCATCAAACCACATATCGATAATCTAATGAAATTAAACGTCGATGGTCCATTCCAATGACTAATCTCAAAGTACACGTCGATGGTCCATTCCATCGACCCATCTCATATCACATGTTAATGGTCCACTCCATTGACCAATCTGCTGCTCAATATCAAACCATGGTCACGATACAACGCCTGGTGACGAGGTGACCAAGATTCCCCCATTGGCAAGGTCTCCACCTATTATTAGTCGGTGGCTCGGCCCACAAAGATATCATAGAATAGTATGTGCATACCCACAAGCCCCTCGCTAGGCTCACAGCGATATTGAGCATCCACATCAATCCAAAACAACACCATCCATAATTCTCAAACCAAATCCATAAATCATTTCATTTGTCCCCAAAAGGTTTTGCAACTCAACTCATCCGCCAAAAATACCTTTCATAAAACATTCTCAAAAAATTTTCAAGACTCGTCTCATAAATCAATTTCAAATCTAATACATTTCAAAAAGCTCATCACAAATTGATATTCATATAGCCTTCCATAAACCATCTTAAAGCCGAGATCTTCATAAAAAAAGTTTCACAAACTCAAAATATGTAATATTTCTCAACTTCGTTCATCAAACAGAACATATATTTCCACCAAATATTCTCACACTATTCTTAAATACCAAAACGCAGTAAATGCCCGATCCAAATTTTATACAACAAATATGCTTATTCATAACTCATTAAATATCAATCATTTATCAATTTAAAAAAACATGACCTTATAAATTCTTAGAAGAGATAGCACCACTCACTTGGGAAAGTCGAAAATCAACTACGACGCTCACTCGAACCAACGCACTCGGATCCCTAATAATTAATGGAAAAACATTATCAAAAGGCCGAGTAAAAAGTATATTTGCATAATGACTCGTCTATATTAGGCCTATTTGTCGATAAAATGACACCTATGCGCCACGAAAACTCGCATTTATAAAAAACCCATCAATTTCCCGCAAGCCGCAGCCCATGCGTCAACTTTGTCGCGCCATAACTTCCTCCACAAAATTCCGTTTCAAGCCGTCTTACAGTCTTTAGAAAGCTCTCTTAACGTACAACAACAACCCCAACTCAGCTACCCCAAAACGGTACCGAAAACAACAAAAAAAAAAGCTCGAAGCTTACTATTCGCTACAGTACCAGAATGCGCCCCCAACTTCAAAATTCCGCTCTAGACAAACCACAAGCTCAAATCACGATCCGCAAGATGCTATAGCTTCACAACATCCCAAAGTACCATTTCTATAAAAATATGCAGCTCAACGACTCAAAAATCATACTTCGCCGCTCGATTTTCCCAAAATTCCGAATTTCAAGCCCTAGGTCCAAAATTACTTCAATTGAACGAATGGGCGGCATGAGCGCTTATCGGGCGTTACGTTACATAGTTAACGCGGCTTGGCGAGGCTCCCATGACAAGAACACACAAAACCCTCTTCTTCTTCTTCTTCTTCTTCTCTACCTCTTCCTTTCTTTGAGCGAGAGCTCTCTGCTCTCCATTTCTCTCTCTCCTCCTTTTTCTTTCTCTATTTCCCTTTTATCTCTTCATTTTTCTTTTCTTTTTCCTTTTTCTTTTATTTCTGTCTTTTCTTCCTCTTTCTTTCTCTGTCCTCTTTTCCCTCTCCCAAAAACTCTCAATTCCTCTCTCTCTCTTTGCTGAAGCTTCTACCTTTTTTTATTTTTTTTGACTGGGTCAAAACCCATATTTTACATAATTGGTAAGATTGGAATAAGAGATCTCTAATTTCGAAACCTAAATTCTCTCGATGTCTCATTTAACAGTACCAACCCTAAAATGGTTAATAAAGATTTTTGCACAATTTTTGAAAGACATGATTAGAGGTTGTTGGCATAGGTGACCGGATCAAAGATCACCTAAAGCTAATGATATCCTAAGCACAGTACTTTGCCTGAGTATGCTCTCCATCTATAGAATGAAGCTAAACTTTCTTTAAATTTGACCCGATAGGAAATTAAATCTTTCTTAAAATAAGTTTTTTCATAATCCAGGACTTGAGCACAAAGGCTCAATTCATTTTCGCTATTACCGACTATAAAAGTAGAGAAGCTCATTATAACTACTACCAATCGTAACGTCAATTATCAAAGATTTAGTTTTGATGGAAGGTCTCCTAATAATCTATTCGAAAGAGAGTAATATTGTGGAGCAGTCGAGTCTTTCTCTTTCTCATGATCAAAGGATTGGATGAGTCTAAAGATGACTATTCATCTAAACATTACCTTCGACGTGATTATCGAGCGTTCACCAATGTCACTCTCGGCCTCATCAGATCTGACCAACACTCTTTGGTGTGTAAGCACCGAGGATCACGCTCTCCTTGAATCCAATGAGAAACTTCAGTGCTAAATCAGTCGATTTTCTTCACTGGAAAAAGGTTGAGACTCTTCGAGTTTGAGACTTCTTGCTCTACGTAGTTGTAGATGACAAAGACTCGAGAAGTTGCATTAGAAGATGGTACTGTGCACAGGCTGTTGGCAAATGGAGTCGGTGGGTTTTGAAGTGTAACATTAGGCTAGTGGGCCCCAAAAGAAGAAACGGAAAAAGAAGTTTTAAATTGCCCAAAAGAAGAAACAGAAAAATAAGTTTTAAAGGCTCCAAAAGAAGAAATGGAAAAAGAAGTCGAAAAGTTAATAACGCAAGAAAAAGGAAATGGGAGAGGGCTCGGCTAAATAGAAGTTGAGAGTTTCCTCGACCAAAAAGAAAAGAAAGAAAAGAAGAAGAAGAAGAGAAAGGGGAAGAAAGGAAAGAAGTTTTGGCACGTGCACACCTCGGATGCCTTGCCAAGCCAACTTGACTCCATAACCCGGTAAGAGATCAAGCCCCTCGTTTGTCCGATTGAAGTAATTTTTGGATTTAGGACTCAAATTCGGAATTTTTGGAAAATCGAGCGGCGAAGTCTAATTTTGGAGTCGTTGAGCTGCGTATTTTTGTAATAATGGTAATTTAGGGTGTTGTGGAGCCGTGGGATTTTACGGATCGTGATTTGAGCTTATGGTTTGTCCGAAACAAAATTTCAAAGTTTCCCGCGCGCAGTGAGCAGTACGCGTCCAGCAGCTTTGGGCCTGTATTTTGTCATTTTTTGGCTTGATTTTGGGATGACCAATTTGGGATTCTTGTAATATGTGTCAAGGGCTCTCTATTGACTATAAGTACGTTCGGATCGGGGTTCGGAAGAGAAAGTTAAGGCTCAATCAAGTTTTGCGCTTAAACTTCATGTTGCGAATGGCTTGAACAATCGCTTTGGTTATGCGACTTGTTAGCGCGCAGAAGTCCTTTTGTTAGAGTTAAGGCGTAACCTAGTCATTTTGTAGTCGAGATGGAATTTTATTAGATTTTAACATTATTCGTCGGTTATTTGATAGGGCATTGAGTTCGATGATACAAGTATCGTTTGTCGTTTGGTCGTAGACGATAAGGTGAGTGGTACTATATCTTCTTTGGTTTTATAAAATCATGTCTTGAAATATATATATGTATATATATTGAATTGAGAAGAGCATTTTTATTGCATAAAAGCCAGATCGAGCAATTGCTACCCTTTGGTTGATTGTGAATCTTTGAAAAGCACATTATACAAGGTTTGTGGAGAAACATATATGAAATTGCTTTGCGACTGATTTATAAAAAGGTTTATGATGATTTGAGAAACGGATATGAAATGGATGATGGGCTATGTTGCAAAATGTTATTTGTTTGGTTTAAGACATTGATTTATGGATTGGGTTTCTGGTATTGGAGAATGGTTATTTATGCTCAATGTGACTGTGAACCCAATGAAGGGTTTTTGGGGTATGCATACCAGGTTTAGGATATCCTTCTGGGCCTAGCCACCGGCTTTGTAGGTGGAGACCTTGCCAAGGGGGGGATCTTGGTCGCCTTATCACAGGGCGTTGTGTCGTGACCATGGTTAGTATTGAGCAAAAGATTGATCAATGGATAGACCATTGATATGTGTTTTTGATGGAGATTATTCAATGGATTCGACCATTGATACTTGAATTTTGATGGCGATTCAAATGAGTTTTCCATATTACTATAAATCTTGATGATAAGAAATAACTCTTATAAGATTCAATACTTATTTGATATATTGAGTTGGCTTATGAAGTTTGGTATTGTTTTGTATACATGCATAGTGGTTGTTCGATCTGCTTAGAAGATATGTACTACTCACTGAGCTGTGGTTGCTCATCCCATTCCTCCTTTAATCTTTTCAGGTTCCTCAGCTAGCGGCGAATAGAGCGAGTGCGTAGTCGGTGGGAACTTTTGGGGAGTTCTATTTTGTTTTTGGTATGGTTTAAGGAAGTGGTGCAAATGATCTTTACTAGTGGTTGAATCGTCTAAGTTTTGAAGTATATCTTTTCTCTTTTTGGTGGATTATAGAAACTCTGATGTTGCAACCAATTTGAAGGTTTATCTGATATTTATATATATAAGTTAATATCAGTTTGTTGGTTGTGTTTGAGGCTGCGTCCTTTGTAAAGAAGGACGGCCGTGTCATCCCCATTCTTTGTAGTTTTTGGGGTGTGACATGAAGAGGGTCTTCAGCATAGCCTACGGCTTCCAGTCTTCCATAGTCAAGCCACCCCGCATATACAGGAGCTAAGTTATGTAGTCACGTTTCAAATTCTGCTTAAAGAACTGTGAAGCCATGTACTAATTAATTAAGATTTATCCACCTGGCATTCGTCTTAGAGACCTCTTCGAAATGTGACTGACAGGCTCCTCTTCTGAGTCAAAATGTCTGCCGCATATCTTTCCCAGGATATTCTGCATTCGGGCCGACAATCTGGAAAGAAGAACAGCATCCAATCAGGTAAGAATGTCTTCCCACGAATAACCACAAACCAATACTACAAAGAAAACAGCGTATCTTAATGGCAACCGTCGAGCCCATGTTCCACTGGACAGGGGGAGTCGGCAGTTTTCCCACAAGTACTGGTGTCGGCACGACACAGTGCTGGTGAACATGCCCTAAAGTACATTCCCACTTGTATTCCTTGGCAAAGCCGTTGCGGCCACGGTGGTCGGTGCTGCTTGCAGAGAGATGGCCGAGGCCGAGGGCTGGAGATGTCATGTGGAGGAAACTGAGAGACCGGTCACCTGCACAACTTAGGCTATGAGGCTCGTTTGTTGGGTTTCAAATGTTGGAAGCGGTTGGGCTAGGTTTTTGTACTCAGGATTCCTAGCGTGACATCCTGATTTTCGACCTTGTTTCGATTAAATGAAATAGGCTTTTCATCGACGTGCCTATATTCTTTTTCTCTGAGTTGGTTACTCACGAGATAACTAATCTATCAGGTGAAGACATTAAGGAATATAAATGCGACTAACTCGAGAATTCGATCAGAAATTGACTGCTCGGTTGTGTTAATTTGCAATGGTCAAATACAGCACTGTTAAAATCGATCAGAGACTAGAGATAGGTCGATCCGACAGAGGTATATAATTAAGTTGTGGGTGATTCCACTTAATTGCAAAATTCTTGTCGAACGGCACTAAACCGATTTTTCTGCCGTTTTTGTACTTGTAATTGAAACCCTAAGGTTTTTACGACAATTGAGAGTCGCCTTTGAATAGGTGCACAAGTGGATAGAAAATATCCGACCACAAATCAAATGCGCTAAAAATTCTTGAAAGCTACCCGGTAGATTATATCACGTTAAAATTGCATACAATTGAAATTAACCACAAAATTGAACTCGGTTTCAGTAATCGAAAGTTCCAGCATGTCACGATTTATTTTTAGGATGTCGACTCATCATTTAAAGAATTTTTGGCAAGCCCGGGATTTTTGGTAGAAAATCAAAATTGGGTGAATTAAAACTGGGAAATTCGGAGGGGCCAAATTGAGTGTACTTTTGGCCTTCAAAATGGACCAATTCATGAAAGGATTGCAAGAAATTGGTGTGGGCTGCTACCTTGGCATGGGTGGCCATTGATTTGAGGCTGTTTGGAGAGATTTGTGAAGAACTTGAGTGAATGGGTGCAAAAAGCTGATGTTATGTCGTTTTTGTTTGTTAGGTGGTTGGTTTGTTAGCTATTTTCTAGGAAGTGGAACGTTTGTGTGCGGTTCCAAAAAAGTTCTTCTTTAGCTTATACTTGACAGTTTTTTTTTTTTTTTTTCTAAATGAACGAAGTTCAATGTTTTTTAATTCCTTCTCTCTTAGTGTAACTAGAGGTTCGTGAGAATTAGTTGATTATATCAGCGACAACAATCATGAACTGTGCGTAGGCGATCCGCTGGATGTGGGCCAGGATAGAGGTGCCTGCCATGTGCGGCTCCTTCACTGGGTTGCCGTTGGCATCGACCTTGCAGTCGTCCTGCCAGATGCCTCCCGGCGGCGTGGTCGCACCTTGGAACGCAATCGTCGCTGAAGCGACCACCATTAGTGAATTTCTCCTAGCTCAGCCAATCGGCTTCCACCGGGGGTCTTCTTAGAGCACTCAGTTTCTTTGATAGGGGTTTCCTTAAAGTACTCCATTTCTTTGACGGGGCTTTCTTAGTGGAGAGTGATGGGGAGTTTTTAGGTGATCTTGAGGTGGTGGTGTGAGAGGTCATTCTTGGTGGTGGGTCAAGAACTGGATCATAGTGATATGGGACTGATTGGATGTCTCTGGAGAGTGAAGCTCCTGAGCTTTGAAGGGATGTCTAAATTTCAAGAACTCTCAAGCCTCTGGGACTCTGCTCAAGAAGGTCTAGTGCTGTGAGGCCACTTGAGTTTGGTGTGTTCACCTCGAGTCCTGGGATTGTAAGCAAGAACTTTTATCATCTGCACACATTTTTGGGGATAAATTCCCCAGTGTAAGATTACTGAAGTCCATGTCGCTGGTCTTAAGACTGATCCTGGGAAGAGAAAGGTCCGGGGAAGTTCAAACCAGCAGCAATCTGGTTCCCGTTGGTTGCTCGCTAATGGAATGGGAAAGAGCAATAAGCATCCGTTTCTGAAGTTGAAGACTGCTTCTTCTAAATCTACTGCCCCAGCAAAAACCAAGGCACAGCCTGGTGACACATTTTGGAGCATCTCATCCCGTGTTCATGGAACTGGTGCTAAATGGAAGGAATTGGCTGCTCTTAATCCACACATACGCAAACCCAATATTATTCTCCCAAATGAAACTGTCAGGTTGCATTAAGTTGGGGGTGCGAAACGGAACTTCTTGAAAGAGGCTTGGTTTGCCAAGCTGGGTTGAGTGAAGTTTATGAGCTGCGTTAGTTGTGGGCTTGCTGATTGAAACCACACATTGTGGTTGTCTAAGATAGATGAAAGTACTGGCTCTTGCCTTTGAGAATTCTCTTACCGTCCCAATTGTTATGGACTGATTATCACCAGTCTAAGGTAGAAAAGATTTGTCTATGCAATTGTTTTCATCTCTCTGTTCTTCCATCCCCTGTCATCAGTTTGCATATGAACAGTAACTTTCTGTATTTTGTGTGGGTTGATACGCTACCAATCCTTTGTCTTGTGATTAGGAACAACAGATCGGTCCATGACATTTTAGGTTCCATTTCCACCTTGTCCCTCCTCTACTTGTCTATATAAAGAAGAAGAGATCCTTTGGCAAATAGTTATAGTATCAGAGCTTGAATGTTGTTTTAGAAGAAGCACACGTTCTGGTATGTGAACATTACATATGAAACTACCGCTGCTTCGATTCCGACCTTTGAGGGAGGATCAGCTCGCACGGTCTGTGAATAATAATGGAGTGTTTTCTGTGAAATCTGTGTTTCACTTCATTAAAATTAGGCAGGGAAAGATCGTGTAAGAAGTTCATGTAAATGGTGTGACTGCATCATGGTTTGGTGCCATGGGGTTAAAATTGATCAGACACAGAGGCCCACTAGCTTTGATCAAATGGCTTTTGGACATCTATCAGAGCATTGGAGAAGAATATGAAGGACGCATAAAAGAAGTGTTGATGCTTTTGAGGTTCGGTTGTTTAGTGGAATTGGAAAGAGAGTGGTGAAGCTGTGTGAGGCAAATCATGGAATGGCCCAATGTTGCTTTTACCTACTAATTTGCGGCATACATAGGAGTAGATCAGATTAACTTTGTGCCCACGCCTTGATTGGATAACTTTGTGGCCACGCCTTCCCATTTTCTTTAAAAATATTCGGCTATTTGGGCGAGACTATATCTGATGAGGAGAGCTTGAGAATAATGCGAGATGGACTCTGCGTTTGGTAGTAGTATCATTAAATGGTTCGTACAACTAGTGGTACTCAGAATGATCTCATGACATAAGGATTAAGTTAGAAAGAACATAGGCATCAAGACTATGCAGTAATCCTTTGTCCCACCAGGTGAATACACTAGATCTTGATATTGACCCTAGATCTGCACCAACTCACACACCCTGATATCTGCTTCTTGAGCTTTGGCGGATCTTTCACATTCCGGAGGACAATTGCAAGGAATCGAACGGCGTGAACTAGAAAAACATTGGCTACAATGCCGACCCAAACGTACATGGTGGTGCGAACCACTTTTGCGATCGGCCTCATATCTTCAGGTTCCTTGCCCATGGACAAGATAGCCATCATAGACTCAAGGTAAGTCAGCGCCATGAAAGTGATGGTCACCCACATTGTGGCCATCAGAATCCACGTCAGAACCTTCTTCCCCTTGGGCAAGCCACTCATTAGCAAGAAGATCGTGCTAAGGGATGCAAGAAAAGATAGGGTGTTGTATTTCCAGAAGTTCGGGTAACTCTCTGGATAGTTTGCAGCCATTATCGATGTTCCTGCGAAGTATGAGATGGTGTCATTCTCTTTCTGATCGCTGTCCCACACGCCGCTGGGAGGGTTAAGGCCAGCTTGGTAAGCCATGGCTGCGATCACGGTGGCAGCTATCTGTCGTGACGTGAAAGAAAGATCTAGATTGTGAATGAAGAACTAGTTTTTCGACTATATTTATACATTTGAAGATCATCGAGTAAAGTTAGTCATTCCAACAAATGCACAAATTTAATTGATGGATTTTCCTATCTAAATACTAGAAAATTGTGGCGAGCTCTCTATAGAAATAGAGCTCATGGATTAAACCATGAAAAAACTAAGTGTATGAATATATACATATATGAGAAAAAAATGAAGATATTTGAAATTTGAACTTTTTTATAAAGTTTCTATTGTTGTTAGAAAGAAAATCAAAATCTAATAACTAAACATGTGGAAAATAAAACACACTTATATTCCAACCGCCAGTGATGTTCGACGAGGTTGTTGGCCCTCGTCAAGCCGGTCGTCGACAACCGGCCAAACGGGAAGAAGGAGAAGAAGAAAAGAAAAAAAGAGAGAAAAATATAATAAAATTATCAAAAAATTAAAAAGAAATTCCAAATTGCAAAAGAATTTAAGGTCTTACCAAATGGAATAAAAATTTTGGATAGGTATTAAACGCTTTCAAATACTCAAAAACTCGTTGAGGGAACAAAATAAAAAAAAAATATCATTTCTAAGTAAAAAACATTTCCGAGAACAGAATGATTACTAAACAGGCCCTAAGTTGTTGAGAAAATTTGGAGAAGACAAAAGATTGAGTCATTTAGAAATGCTCTTTACTTCATGTATTAGTATAGATATTTAAAGAAAATCACCCAACTACTTCACATTTAGATTTTTAGATTTTCTTAAGTACCATTACTTTCTTAGATATTCATCAACTTGTTTCATCTCTTCTCACTATTAGATTTCTTATATCACCCTCTATTTTTTACTTTTTAATCATAAGCCTTCTATTATTGTAACTACTCATCTTCTTTCTCCACATAGCTATTTAATTATGAGCAGTTTAGTACATATGTAGAAAACATTTTTAAGAAAGCATAACTATTTATTTTCAACGATACAAACAATCATTTTTAGAAAAATATTTTATGAATCATCCATTTTCCATGAAACAAACAGAGAGTTTAAATTAATTAACTTTGAGCTATGATGTTAATTGCAATAACATGATCGATCTGATCTAAGTTATCAACAAATGCTACTCCAAGAGATCTAGCTAAAGCATTACTATCAAAGAATCACGCCTCTTCTCGATCTTGTGTTTGTCTTCCTCCTACTTCCTGATTTCACTCGCTAAAGATGGTGGTGGAACTGCTTCTACCGGAGGAGTATCGGTGGAGAGAGGTGCTATAGATGCTAGGTCAACTGTAACAGTTGAATTCTCCTCATTTATTTTATCAACAACTGCTTGGTGAGTTGTCGATGCAGGGAATCTTATGGCTCTCAAAGCTCTTGCATGTACTAACAGTTCTCTCAATTCATTGACTTTGAAATCCTTGGGAAAATATTCCACTATATCCAGAGCAGAGAAGCCATTTCTATTCACTGTGTTCACATCCACTTCGCTTCTTTGAAGCAGATATTTCACTCTTTGCAGAAAAAGATGAGCTTCTTATCATTTATAAAAGAAACAATAAACAAAGATATTTCCTGTAAGTTACTTCAGTCGATAAATCCATTGAAGTTTGAATGCAGAAGGTTTGAGTCTAAAGAAAAATGAGAATGAGCCATATTTTATCTGCACAAAATGTTGAGTTGGAATGCGATATCTGACGTCGTCACAATTTCGAAGCAATTTGAAGCAAAAAGGATTACCTCTATTTGCTTGTTTGCTACGGCCAAATGCAAAATGGTATTACCCTCATCATCTGGAGCTTTCACCAAATCACCATCTCTCACCGTCTCCACCAGGACTTTCAGAGCCTCCAGATGATTATGACTCACTCCCAAATGGAGAGCAGTTTGGCCATGGCTCAGCCTGTGCTCAGCCGCCTCCGGTCTCACCTTCACGAGCTCTATCTTGATGTTGCTTCGGCCCTTCATCATGGCTAGATGAAGTGGGGTCCACCCATCTTCGTCATGGACAAGGCATGCGAGGGGGTCTGATTGTAATAATTCCCTCGCTATTTCGACATATCCGTTCGCAAATGCCTAGTGAAGAGGCGTACGTCCCTGCAAAAGTGAAGTGCTTAGCTATGGAGCATTCTTATTGAGGGACACGTTCATATGATTTATATATATCGCATTTTCAAATCAAATAGACCAAGCTACTCAAATTCACTGGTGTCTATAAGATCTTTCAGGCTGAATTAACTTGGAAATCTATGACTTGATTTCTGTCTGAATTTTGTTAATTTCCTTGAGTTATATGATGGGTTTGATTTCTCAATGATCATGAAAACTGGAAAAGAAAATGCTATATTACATGTGCAAAATCTAATTTGAAAAGCAATATAGTCTGATCTATGTAGAGATATTCCATGGAAATATAGTTTATAAATTACTTTACACATGGCTAAAAGCCTAAAACTTGCAAAAACCTAATCAAAGGAGTTGTCATTTCACCGATTATCTAGTTTGTGAGGATGACCGGGTTCAGTTTGATATGACAAAAGGATATCAAACAACCACAATCAAGGTCTTTGCTTCGACATACCTGCATGTCCAACTCCATAGCCAAATCCCTTTTATGAGCCAAAAGAACCTTGGCAAAATGTACATGACCTTGCATATAGGCCACATGCAATGGAGTCTCATCAAAGCAAGTGACAAGAGCCCGAGCCGGGATGAGTCCGTCTTCTTGCAACAACTGAGCTAACGACTCGACGCACCCGCCAAGCGACGCTTCATAGAGCCTCCTCTCACAGTGGCTTCTTTCAAATGCTGAGGAAGCTTGTTGATGCAATGGCGGGGACGGCAACCTCCTTCTCGGGCTTGTGATCGATGGCGTTGTTCCCAGCTTGTGGGTGAACTCGAAATCGCTCGAGTTGATCATTTGGAGTGATTTTGCTCATCTAATAAGTGGTTGTTGACACCTAAATTTTGGCAATTCATTTATTGCATAAAAAAAATTAGGGGTCAATTTTATCCCTGAAAAAAATTAATTGCATAGCATATTAATCTAGGTACATTTGTTTTAATTTGCATTTTCTGCATTTCTTTATTGGACCGGTGGCAGATGGGTCGAATTAGTGATTTTCAGTTTTAAATTAATAGGTCGGACTAAGCTCATGAAGAGTGCAAATTGGCCCGAGCCCGTTTTCTTTTAATGACAAAAATTACCTAAATTGAGATTTGAAATGAGGATTTTTGAAATTTAAGAAAATCGGGTTGTAATCTTATCTTTAAAAATCAATAATAAATATTCAGGAGATAAGGAAAATAAGAGGATTTTTGTGATCATGAGATTATAGCAAAATCTTTGTGTATATCGAAAAGTGGATGAAATATTTCACAAGATCACATCTTTATTTGTCTATAAAGGGAGCCGTGTACGATGAGAGAAGGGAGCTTCTCTATTGTTTTAGGCTAAAAAAATTCAACGCGAAAAAGAGAAGAAAAGCTTCGGGTTTTCTCCGTTCGTTCCTTTGAGAAAAAAAGAAAAGCTTTGAGGAAAATTCAGTAGAAAACAGAGGATACATTAGGTGTGCAGAGAGGGGAACAGAGAGGGACGTGTGGCTAGAAGAAAAAAAAATAAAAAAGAAAAGGTTATCTTCTTTGCACGGCTCCCTCGCTCTATGCCAGTCTCTGCCCGCCGCAACTAGCTCCGTCACGGGCACCCGCTTCGCCCGCAACCCCCTCGCTACGCGCCTGCAGCTCTCAGCCCGTTCGCCTCGCTCACGATTCTGCCAGCCACTACCCGATTTGCCACGTCGGAACGATGATCTCGCCGCTAAGCTTGTCGTCGCCCATGCACTACTGTTTCCGAGCTCCGATGCCACTCGCCCGTCACTAAACCACGCAGCAGCCCGCTACCACCGCGAGCTCCCGTCACCAATGACGCCCCTCGGCAACCGCGTCTCTGCAAGCTAATGCTACTGCTCGATCTGGAACAGCCGTAACTCGACGCCCTTGCGGTTTCGCTTTTAGCTGCGACCCGTCGCCCTTGCCCCTGTGAAACCGCTATTGCCAAGCCGCTCCACTAATCCAACGATGCCACCGCCGAGACAATTTGCGATGACGCTGCTTCCCTTGCCCTGTCCGCGATCTGCCCACGACGCCGCAAGAATCCCTCTTACCCGAGACTGCACTAGCCCGACATCCCCATTCACCGTTGGTCTGCTTGCTACCGATCTGCTCGCCATCGCCCCTCGTCGGAGTTTTCCTTGCCGAACGGACGATATGCTGCCCTTTCCAAACCCCTATTAGGTGGTTTTTATTTTTATTTTTATTTATTTTATTTTACTTTATTTTGTTTATATTCTTTTTTAAGTTTAGTTACTTAAATTGGAACATTGGATGTCAATACTCATGAATCTTGTAGGCATTATCCGCAAAGGGTTTTGTCCAAAATTATTGTAATTAGTAATTTGATCCGTAAGATTTCGGATCATTTTTTTTTTTAATTATATTAATTTTTGGGCATTTTGATAGTATTTTAATTGTTAAATTATTATAATTATTAATTTGATCCATAAGACTTCGGATCAGATTTTTAATTATTTTGAATATTTTGTCGTGATGTTTATGGTTAGAGTAATCGTTAATTTGACCTGTGAGACAACAAGTTATTTTTTCGATTATTTTAGTTATTTATTTGATGAAAATCTTGATTGTTTAGATATAGTTGTTTATCTTGGAAAAACACTAAAAAACATAAAAAATCAAAAGAAAAAAAGAAAAAAAAATGCATTCATTTTGGATGTTACTTTGTTTAATTTGAATTGCATGTTTAATTATTTGGCAATTTTAATTTTGAATTTCATAAAAGAAAAAGAAAAATTAGAATTAGGGCATTCTTTACACATCATTGCATATTAGGATAGATTGCATGCTTATTAAGAAAATAAAAATCATGTGCACGTCATATAGAATTAGGTTTATGAAATGCACGTCATTTAGTCATTGTTGTTAGGTTCATTTAATTAGAAATTGCCCATCATCAGGATTAGGTCATTTTGGTTAATTTAGATTGCATATTTAATTATTGCATTACCTTACTCATGTCATGTAGTTTAGGTCATATCGCCATGCCACATCACTTCATGTTAAATTAGTAGCATGCATTGCACGATTCTCATTAAATAAAGTGAAAATAAAAATTGAGTGATTACGTGTTAATTAGAAATCATATCTAAGATCGTCGATGTGAATTCTGATCTAACATTGCATATGCTTTCGTTGCTATGAAGTAACTCCCTGCATTTTTTTATTTTTTTATTTTTGGGTGTTAAATTGATGGATTGCGCACTCGCATGATCACATCACATGTTAGGGAAATAAATTAAAATCAATCCAAGCTGCATTCAATTTTTTTTTGAAAATTAAAAAGAAATGGTATCAAAAGGGCATTAGAGAAATTTAGTGTAATCAAGTCCTCGTATCCTTAGTCTCTGGTTCATAGGAGTAAAATAATTCTCCCATTTTTTTACTTAGGTAACTAATCGACCTACCGTAAACAGATTAGTGGCGATTCTAGATAAAATCCATTTGCATGTTAAGAACTTAAACCTAAGTCGTGAATTGGTATGGGCTTATGAGAGCCCGAGCTAAGTTTAAATACTTAGTAGTCCATTAGCCTAAACCTAGGTGGTGCACCCGAAATTTAGGTCGTGACAACTTGGCGACTCCGCTGGGGAATTGTGTTAAAACACTTAGTGGACTTAGGCCAATTTTTCTTTTAAAAAAATGTTTTTGTTTGGCAGTGAGAACACCAAGTACGTCCCTAACATTTCTAAGGTGTTAAAGGTTCTTGCAGATGGAAGGTTTAAGGGGAGTAGTCTATGCTAACCATTGTCTTTGTAGGGAGGTGTTGGGATTAATGATTTATTTGTTCCTAATTAGAAGTGCTGTTTGCATATAAACTATTGTGCATGTTTTACTGTTTTTAGTACTACACTATTGCACACACAACCTGCGATCGGACCTGGGCTGGGATAAGATTTCTAGGATGGTGTTGAGAAGGATACTTTCTCCAAAGCGAGACTGCTATGTAGAGGTTGACTTTCTTTTCCCCAAAATTTCTTTCATGGTGTCGAATGTATTTGTCCATATCCGCGAGACTATGTGATTATTGGGCATTCCATTCGACTGAGCCGGGGTTAGGAGGACTTGACACGTTAATGCGAGACTACAACAATCAGATCATCTTCTTAGCTCCACTTTATTAAGCCATCTAGGTAGAAATCAAGCCTCACTTACCATGCGCATGTCTATGTGATTGCCATTAATTTTCCTTGGTGAAGTAAGTCTTCTATCCCTATACCATGCCATTTATTTTGTTGCGCTTTTTGTCGGTCCATGACAATTTAGGTCAATCATTGATTTAATTCCTTTGTCAATTAGGAATGAAATGAGGAAATTGCCATGCAATGAATCATTTGGAAAAAAAAAATTGGAAATTTGTTTTCAATTCATGTCTTGGCTCTTCCTAATTCATGTTTAAGAAATTTCATCCCTATTGGGGCATCCCATGTCTTTGTTTTCCTAGTCCATTTTTAGGAAATCCTCTTCATATGTGGACTTTTCTTGACTAAAAAAATAGATTGTTGTCATGGATTGGTTTTCTCATTACACCTCGTACTTACATATTTTCATTCATTTGAATTAGGTGACAATGGATCCCTCACGTTCATCCATTATTACATGATTAAGAGCTAGAATGGCCAACCAAACCGAGATGCGTGATCGTGTTTCCAGTATGGAAGATCAACTCAAACAGTTGCTCATCTCTGTGCAACTCATGTCAGCCCAAATCGAATCCCTTCGAGTGGATTCTACTCTTGCACTTGCTCTCCCCAAGATAGTAGTTCCGAAGCAGGCAAACAAGGCCCAAGTGGGTGATGACGACATGCCCGAACTGGAAGATGACCCATTGTCAATCATTGTTAACAAGGCCAAGCTTGACAACGTCCCTAAGACGAAGCAAGATGAACGCTTTGCAAAACTGGAAGAGAAAGCGAAGGAATTGCAAGATTCACAGAGTTCACTCCCATTCAACTTGTCAGTTTATGAGAATGTCAAGGTACCAAGCAAGTTCAAAAT
Organism: Eucalyptus globulus; assembly: GCA_014182545.1. Taxonomy (NCBI): domain Eukaryota; kingdom Viridiplantae; phylum Streptophyta; class Magnoliopsida; order Myrtales; family Myrtaceae; genus Eucalyptus; species Eucalyptus globulus. The sequence continues at coordinate 58,532,267 of CM024719.1, forward strand.
GCTAGAGTTTGAGAAATACGATGGCACTTCTTGCCCAACGGCTCATTTGCAGATGTACCATGTACGCATGGCCCAACATGTTACGGATGAGCCCTTCATGATCCAATCATTTCATACGAGTTTGACCGGACCCGCACTGAATTGGTACGTGATGAAGAATGTCAATCTTCTCGACACTTGGAATGAAGTGGCTGACGCATTTCTCAAGTAGTATAAGTTAAATATGGACATTGCACCCTCCCGAGAAGATCTTGAGAGGATGGAGAAGAAGATGAGCGAATCATTTAAAGAGTATGCCGTGAGATGGCGAAATCTAGCAGCTCAAATCACTCTTGAGCCTGCTGATAAAGAATTGATGAAGTTATTCGTCAAGACTTTCCCGTCTGAGTTCCGTAACCGAATGGCTAGCACATACGTCGAAAACTTCAACCAACTTGTTCCCGTGGGAGAACAAATTGAGATGGGGATAAGAGAATGATGGTTTACTGAACCATCTAACAAGAGGTTTATTATCAAGAAGGAGAAGGATCTCGAAGCTAAGATTAATGTGGCCTATTCTGAATGAATCGTGATACATCCAATCGCGCTCCAATAATTAAGATTTCTACTGAGCAACAAAGTGAAGGGCATCGGTTCTTGGGTCGATGATGTAATGTTAGAAGACAGTTCACATCTCTTCTTGGACCCTTATCCAAAGTTTTGTCTGTCCTCCAAAAGAAGGGATTACTCTCTACTGAGCCAAAGCGACCAAATCCCGAGCATTATCTTGCATATAATCCCTCCGAAAAGTGTGACTATCACATGGGAGAGGTTAGTCACTCCACTGACAATTGCTATATTTTGAAACATAGGGTCCAAGACCTCTTGGACACAAAGGCGTTCTCTTTCAGCAGTAATCAGAAAAATCCTCTGCCTAACCATGACGGAGTCTCAAATGCTGTCACTGAGTGAAGAAGCTCTTATCTTCACACTCCTCTACGAAGGGGTCTTTTTTATGCTTTCTAGGATTTCAAGTTTTTTAGGATTTCCTGCTTTCTGAAATTTCAGTTATTGCTTTTGTTTCTAGGGTTTGCTTGTTTGCACTTTCCATTCCAATAATGTAATTCATTTGATTCTATTCAATGAAATTACAATTTTATTTTCAATTTTTGAGGACATGACGGGATACTCCAAACCAGTCCAATGACGATATCCAACCATGAAAGAAACTATCATCCACAGAGAAATCCTGAGGACTAGACCTTTTCATGCTTCCTCCCAATTTTTTTTTTTTTTTGAAAACAAAGCATTCTATTACTATAAAAAAAAATCCCAAAGCTTGTAGTAGATTAAACCAATTTGTTTGTCTGACTCATTGCATAATTCTATAACTTGTTTTGACAAGAGACATCTGAAAGTAGTGTATCAAGTTTCAATGATTATGAACTTGACTCGTGATCAACGGGCTTAGAGCGCACTTGCAATAAAAAAAAAAACAGATTTGGGGCAAGTAAAAGAGGACCATCATTCTCCGGTGGAAGATCCTGGGGGCAAGTTTGTTTCAAATTACAGTCCATATGTGGTAAGGAAGGTACTTCCTAGGGGTGCCGTCTTAGCAGAAATGGATAGTCGTGAGTTATCCACTCCAATGAATTCCGATGCGGTTAAAAGTATTACCCAAGATATAATTTGTAGTGTCATGTTTTTAACTGCAAGCATTTTTAGGATGAATAAATTGCTTCAATGAGTTGCAAATTCAATTGTTCAAATTTGTTGCAAATCTTGTGTTTTTCTTCCTTGATGAATTCTTTGAGATTAATTGAAGGTGCCAAATAGGATACTTTAGAATGACGAAAGGCAAGCTTTATTCCATACAATGTTTCATACACTAATCCCCGATGAGTTGTGTGAAAAATTTCATGCCTACGAGGAAAAGAGTGATCTTGCAAATGGTGCGTCAACCGAGGTGATGAGAGGCAATTTCTTCTGCTACCCGAAACACTACAGGTATATCCATTGTTTAGCCCTTTGAGCCCACACACATGAAGAGCTTTTTAAGTTATCCCTATCAAGGATCATCCCATACTGGGACAAAATTTGAAATGAATGATAGGAATTTTCTTTCTCACACTTGCATCAATCTTCGAGTATTACTTTCGTAGTGTAACTTGTACGATAATTTAAAGTGCCTTAGGATGACGAAGAGCATTTCTTTCTCTATCCTACATACTTATATTCTTTGCATAGCCCACTTGAGCCTACAATTTCATTTCTTTTAAACACAGTTGATGATTATCCCCCACACTAGGGCAAGGCAAGAGACAGATGAAGACCCTAGAAAGTTCGAGTGTCATTTAAAGTATAATTCCTTGACGCATTGTGCACAAGAATTGAAATCAAAATAGAACTAAGGGGCATGAAAAAGCAGTGTGCCTGGTAAAAGTAAGGCCAATGCCCATGAAAAGAAGTGAAGAAAAAATGCATGAAAACTAGGGGCATGAAAAAGCGGTGTGCCTGGTAAAAGTAAGGCCGATGCCCATAGATGAAAATGAAAAAAAAGGGTCAAGAGAGGTGACTATCAATTGTAAAAGGTTGCATCCCTCATGGAGTAGCATTCAAAGAACACAAATATCGAGCTTTTATAGTTAATGGAGCACATTGCCAAGACAATCCCTGGTGAAAAAGAAAACTGGTGGCAATGCCAAGATGATCACCAACTCGCACCCTACACACATATTTTGAGCCTAATGATCATTTTGTTTTTCAACCCACGAACCCAGCTTATGTTACATCCCTTACAAAGTCTCTTCAAATTAGGGCATTTGAATTAACATGGGAGTTTATATGTTTATAAGCATCACTTGAAGAAGTGTGAGCAAGATTATTTATTTCTCATTTTGCATGGTTCTTAACTTGTAAACCCGAAGATGATTGCGAAGCTGTTCTTTCAATAGCCTTGCTTCAAAGAGTCCAATTGTTAAGTCATTCACCAAGCCCACATTACGGTCCTTGTTAAAGACCTCTTAGATTGGTAAGGTTGAACCGCTTGCGAGAATACTCGGACCCCTGTTGATATGGTGAGATGGAGTGATTCTCATAAAATAGCTCTTCTAAATGAGAGTGAGTAAAAGTCCTTTCTAACTGAAAGTCTCTCATTTCTAACTGAAAGTCTCTCAGTAGATTTTGAAGTGTACATTCTAGAATAGCCTTAATTGCTTATTTCTTTGGTGAATGCATTTTTGCTCTAATTATGTCTGATAGATAATATTTTCTCAAAGACCCAAGAGCTCCTGACATTCAAGTTCCTTTCAGAATGACTCATGATATTAGGAGATGAGAAACATTTATGAACATTCAAGGTGTATCTGTGATGTTCCAAAATTTATTTCTACTAGGAAGTGAGAGGCCTCCATAGGATATCTAAGTTCCAGAAGACATATCTCCAAGAATCAGAGATATCATCAAGTAAGTATATCTCTACCCATTCTCGACACTTGACTCGATCAAGCTGTCTTTTTAAATTGACCTGGCGTACTTTCGAAGCCCAGCGTCCATTTCATCGACCCGGCATGCTTCCGTAGCTCGGTGTCCTTAATATTGACCTGGCAGGCTTTCGTAGCCCAAGTTCCCTTTTATTGAATTGGTGTGCTTTCGTAGCCCGGTTTTCTTGCATCGACCCGGCATGCTTCTGTAGCCCGGTGTCCTTATTATTGACTTGGCGTGCTTTCGTAGCACATAGTCCTTTTATATTGACATGGCATGCTTTCATAACCCAGAGTCCCTTTTATTGAATCGACGTGCTTTCATAGCCCGGAATTTTTGACCTGGTGTGCTTTTGTAGCCTAAAGTCCCTTTTATCGAACTGGCGTGCTTTCGTAGCCCAAAATTTCTGACTTTGGCGTGCTTCCATAGCCCGGTGTCCATTTATATTGACCTAGCGTGCTTTTGTAGCCCAGGGTCTCTTTTATCGAACCGACGTGCTTTCATAGCTTGGAATTTCTGACCTGGCGTGCTTTTGTAGCCTAGAGTCCCTCTTTATCGACCCAGCATGCTTCCGTAGCTTGGTGTCCATTTATATTGACCTGGCGTGCTTTCATAGCCTAGAGTCCCTTTTAATCGACACTCGATTGAGTTGTCCCCAAATATTTTTCTCCAGATTTAGTCTGATTAAGGCGACCGAAAAAAGGTTCGGCTTCTGGTCAGATGATTTATGCTGCAACGTTAGGCGACCGAAGAAAGGTTCGGGTCCTAACCAAGCAAAAACTCAATTCAGGCGACTGTAGAAAGGTACGGGTCCTGGAAAATGATTCCCTATTCAGGTGACCGTAGAAAGGTACGAGTCCTAGAAAGCGAATCCCCGTTTAGACGACCGTAGAAAGGGTTGGGTCCTAGACAACATCTATTTCTCATTCAAGTGACCGTAGATAGGTACGGGTCTTGAAGAAAGAATCCTAATTTAGGTGACCGTAGAATGGTACGGGTCCTAGACAGCATTTATTGCTCCAACAGGTGACCGTAGAAAGGTATGAGTCTAGGAAAAGCAATTTCCCCACTCAGGTGACCGTAGAAAGGTACGAGTCCTGAAAAATCAATTTTTTCATCAAGGCGACCGTAGAAAGGTGCGGGTCCTAGGAAAGCAGTTTCCTTACAAAACCTTGCTACCGTATTAGGCGACCGTAGAAAGGTACGGGTCCTAGGAAATTAGTCTCCTTAAAAAACCTCGTTACTATTCTAGGCGACCATAGAAAGGTACGGGTCTTGGACATGTAACACCAACTATCTTGAGTTACTCTATCCTCCTTGAAGGTAAGTTATTCCCGGTAGGTTCCTTTATCATTTGCATTTTCATGCATCATATAAATTGCATTTTAAAATGGGATTCATTTTCCAACAAAAAAAAATCACTTATTACATGTGCATGGTCAAAATTTATGTCTCAATTTGTCTTTGAAGGCAACCTCTACGAGCTCACCTTTAAAGAGGGACAGCTGTTGACACCTAAATTTTGGTAATCTGGTTATTTATTTATTGCATAAAAAATTAGGGGGCCAATTTTATCCCTGAAAAAAATTAATTGCATAGCATATTAATCTAGGTACATTTGTTTTAATTTACATTTTGTGCATTTATTTAGTGGTTTTGAGTTTTAAATTAACAGGCCGGACTAAGCCTATGAAGAATGCAAATTGGCCTGAGCCCGTTTTCTTTTAATGACAAAAATTACCTAAATTGAGATTTGAAATGAGGATTTATGAAATTTAAGAAAATCGGGTTGTAATCTTACCTTTAAAAATCAGTAGAAAATATTCAGGAGATAAGGAAAATAAGAGGATTTTTGTGATCATGAGCTTATAGGAAAACCTTTGTGTATATTGAAAAGTGGATGAAATATTTCACAAAGATCACGTCTTTATTTGCCTATAAAGGAGTCGTGTACGATGAGAGAAGGGGGCTTCTCTACAGTTTTAGGCTAAAAAAATTCAACGCGAAAAAGAGAAGAAAAGCTTCGGGTTTTCTCCGTTCGTTCCATTGAGAAAAAAAGAAAAGCTTTTGAGGAAAAGTTAGCAGAAAAAAGAGGGTACATCAGGTGTGTAAAGGGGGGAACAGAGAGGACGTGTGGCTAAAAGGAAAAAAAAAGAAAAAGAAAAGGTTATCTCCTTCGCACGGCTCCCTCGCTCTCTGCCAGTCTTCGCCCGCTGCAACCAGCTCCGTCATGGGCACCCGCTCTGCCTGCAACCCCCTCTCTGCACGCCTGCAGCTCTCGACTTGTTTGCCTCGCTCGCGGTTCTGCCGGCCATTACCCAATCTGCCATGCCGAAACGCTGATCTCGCCGCTAAGCTTGTTGCTGCCCATGCACTGTTGTTTCCGAGCTCCAATGCAACTCGCCCGTCACTAAACCGCGCAGCAGCTCGCGACCACCGCGAGCTCCGTCACCAACACCCTTCAGCAATCGCGTCTTTGCAATAGTCGCAACCCGACGCCCCTGCAGTTTCGCTTTCAGCCACGACCCGTCGCCCTTGCCCCTGTGAAACTGTTGTTGCCAAGCCGCTCCATTAACCCAACGATGCCACCACTAAGCCAATTTGCGACAACTCTGCTTCCCTTGCCCTGTCCGCGATTTGCCCACGACGCCGCCAGAATCCCTCTTACCCGTGACTGCACTAGCCCGACATCCCCATTCGCCGTTGGTCGGCTTGCTGCCGATCTGCTTGCCACCGCCCCTCGTAGGAGTTTTCCTTGCCTAACGGACGATCTGCTGGCCCTTTCCAAACACCTATTAGGTGGTTTTTATTTTTATTTTTATTTTTCATTTATTTTATTTTACTTTATTTTGTTTATACTCTTTTTAAGTTTAGTTATTTAAATTGGAACATTGGATGTCAATACTCATGAATCTTGTAGGCATTTTCCGCAAAGGGTTTTGTCTAAAATTATTGTAATTACTAATTTGATCCGTAAGATTTCGGATCATTTTTTTTAATTATATTAATTTTTGGGCATTTTAATAGTATTTTAATTGTTAAATCATTATAATTATTAATTTGATCCATAAGACTTTGGATTAGATTTTTAATTATTTTGAACATTTTGTCGTGATGTTTAGGGTTAGAGTAATCGTTAATTTGACCAGTGAGACAACAAGTTATTTTTTCGATTATTTTAGTTATTTATTTGATGAAAATCTTGATTGTTTAGATATAGTTGTTTATCTTGGGAAAACACTAACAAACATAAAAAAAATAAAAAAAAGAAGAAGAAAAATGCATTCATTTAGGATGTTTGTTTAATTTGAATTGCATGTTTAATTATTTGGCAATTTTAATTTCAAATTTCATAAAAGAAAAAGAAAAATTAGAATTATGGCATTCTTTACACGTCATTGCATATTAGGATAGATTGCATGCTTATTAAGAAAATAAAAATCATGTGCACGTCATATAGAATTAGTTTCATGAAATGCACGTCAATTAGTCATTGTTGTTACGTTCATTTAATTAAAAATTGACCGTCATCAGGATTAGGTCATTTTGGTTAATTTAGATTGCATATTTAATTATTGCATTACCTTACTCATGTCATGTAGTTTAGGTCATATCATCATGCCACATCACTTCATGTTAAATTAGTAGCATGCATTGCATGATTCTCATTAAATAAAGTGAAAATAAAAATTAAGTGATTACGTGTTAATTAGAAATCATATCTAAGATCGTCGATGTGAATTCTGATCTAACATTGCATATGCTTTCATTGCTACAAAGTAAGTCCCTGCATTTTTTTTATTTGCTTTCTTGGGTGTTAAATTGATAGATTGCGCACTCGCATAATCACCTCACATGTTAGGGAAATAAATTAAAATCAATCCAACTTGCATTCAAAAACATTTTTGAAAATTAAAAAGAAATGGTAGCGAAAGGGCATTAGAGAAATCTAGTGTAATCAAGTCCCCGTACCCTTAATGTCTGGTTCGTAGGAGTAAATTAATTATTCTATTTTTTTACTTAGGTGTCTAATCGATCTACCATAAACCGATTAGTGGCAATTCCTAGATAAAATCCATTTGCATGTTAAGAACTTAAACCTAAGTCGTGAATTGGTATGGGCTTGGGAGAGCCCAAGTTAAGTTTAAATACTTAGGGTGAGTTTGGTTGTGTTTCTGTTTAAAAATTGTTCCGAGGGAACAGAAATAAAAAAAGTGTTTCTTTCACTGGGAACAATTTCTGAACAAAAAAACGCGTTTGGTAAACTTGTTCCGAGAACAAAAAATAAATAGAAACATGTTTGGTAAATTTGGATAATTTTTTTATTTCTTTTATTTTTTCTATTTTTTTCTTATTTTTCCTTTTTTTTTTTTTTCTTTTTCATTTTTTTTTTTTTTTCTTTTGGCCGGTCGCCGGCCGGGCGAGGGTCGGCCTCGCCTTGATCCGGCGAGCCGAGCTCGCCCAGCGGTGGGCGAGGCGCGGCCTCGCCGGGCCACCGCCGACGCCGACTCGCCTAGATCCGGCGAGGCCGAGGCTCGCCGGCGGGCGCGGCTCGGCCTCGCCGGATCTGGGGCGAGATCGAGCTCGCCCGGCCGGCGTGAGTCGGCCTCGCCTTGATCCGGCGAGGCCGAGGCTCGCCCCCGGCGGCGGGCGGCGTGGCCTCGCCGGGCCACCGCCAGGCGAGGCCGAGGCTCGCCGGCCGCCGGGCGAGCTCGGCCTCGCCGGATCTGGGCGAGATCGGAGCCGCCCGGGCCGGCGCGAGGTCGGCCTCGCCCGGAGATCCGGTGAGGCCGAGCCTCGCCCGGCGGCCGGCGAGCCTCGGCCTCGCCGTGGCTGGGCGAGGCCGCCGCCCTCATCGGCCGGTCGCCGGCCATGGCCGAGCCGGCGGCCGAGCCAAAAGAAAAAAAGAACAAGAAAATAAGAGAAAAAAAAAAAAGAAAAAATGTGTTTGTCAAAAGTGTTTCAGAAACAAGAAACACAAAATTTGTGTTTCTTGTTTTGTTTTCTTTTGTTCCAGGGAACAAAAGAACAAAAGGAACAAAGAAACGCACACAAACGCGTTTCTGTTCCTTTTTGTTCCCGAACAAAAAAACAGAAATTTCTGTTCTTGGGAACATAAATAGGGTGCAGCCAAACGCGCCCTTAGTAGTCCATTAGCCTAAACCTAGGTGGTGCACCCGAAATTTAGGACGCGATAGTGGTGTTACTGTAATATGCAGTTGAAAAGTGAAAAAGTCGGATGACGATCCAGAAGCTTCACGCGGAGTTGACTTGTTGACTTCCTGTTAGTGTTCCTTTTCCTGAGTTATTGATCTATAATCTTAGCTGTTGGTTTGTGCTACGTGGATCATCGTACTCATTATTTAACGGTAGCGATGCAAGAAATGCCAACAAACTACCAATTCATTAGTGTTGACACCTAAATTTTGGCAACCCAGTTATTTGTTGTATTAAAAAAATTATGGATTAATTTTTAACCCCTAAAAAATTAAATTAAACTAAATTGCATAGCATATAATTTTAGGTGTATTTATTTTTAATTTGTATTTGCATTGGACTGATGATAGATGGGTTAGATTTGGTGGTTCTGAGCTTTAAATGGACAAATCGGACTAAGCTCACGACGAGAGCAAATTGGCCCAAGCCCATATTATGGGCTCATCTTTGCAAGATTAATTTGAAAAAATCGGTAGAAAAGATTCTTTTTTTACAAAGGAAATCTAGAAGAGATGTGGAAAATAAAAAGTAATATTGCATGTGGAAATGAAATCTTCACTGATGTTGATTTGAAAAGTAAATTGAAACCCTAATTCTTGGCCTATAAAAACGTTATTCGCGTAGGGTTTTGAGGAGGCCACACATATTGAATATACGGCCGCATAAGGGGTTCCTCTCTCGGTTCTCTAGGTCGAAAGATTGAAGTCAAAAAGAGAGGAAATTCTTCCTTCGTTTTAGGGTTTGAGGTGAAAATATTCGAACACAAAGGGGAAATTCTTTTCGTTTCTTTTCGAGGAGAAGTCAACAGTCAAAAGGGTTTCTTTTAGCTTCCGTCGAATGAGCATAAGCTTTTTCCCTTCTGCTGACAGTAGCACAGAGAGAGAGAGAGAGAGAGAGATAGCAGAGAGAAGACGTGATAGATAAGAGGAGAGAGAGAGAAAAAAAAAAAAAAAGAACAACCCTGTTCTTCTTCTTCGGGAGACCTATCTGACGCCCTCACCGCGCTCCACCTACAGCTCGACGTTGCTGCCCTGACACCGGTAGATCCTAAGCTACCGCTCTTGCGCCTAAGTGACCGCTTGCTACTGTCACTCGTCGCTCTACACCCACTGTCGTCCACTGCCGGCCTCCTTTGCAGCGCCTCCACCCGCGACGCCTCTATTCCAACGTCACGCCCACACCACAATGACGTTGTTGCAACCACTGACTGCTGCACCCGCACCACCATCTCACCCGTCGTCGGAGCTCTCCATCGCCCGCGAGCTCGTTTCTCTGCCAGCAAGTCCCGAACAGAACGTTAGCCCCCTGCGAAGACGCCATCCGACTTGTTCGCCGCGCCTCCTCCACGAGCCACCATCTGCAGCCCTCCGCCCGTGCCACTCCGACCAGTGACTCAACACTAGTAGGCCCGTGATTGCTAGCCGCCATCTCTGCACATCTCTCGAGCTGCCCCTTCGAGCGACGCTCCCGCCGGCCGTGCCCTGCTCATTGCTTGTCTACTCACCGCTAGTCTACCCGTCGCCGCCCCCCTCACCGGAACACGGCAACCAGCTGCCCTTGGGTGACTCACCACCACAAGCTGGCAAGTCGTGGGTGAAAAAGCAAGAAAAGGAAAAAAAGAAAATCACGTTAGGTAGTTTTCTATTTATTTTATTTTATTTTATTTTACTTGTTCCTTTTAGTATAATTATTCCTTAATGTAAGATCGAGATTTTTGACATGAAATAGCCTTTGAAATTAGTGATTTAGTGATTGACAGTCCGATTTTCGCGCCCCGAAATCCGGCTTGCAATCACTTGAAAAATCGCCAATCCAATCTCCCGTCCGAGATTCGATTCGCGATTTATTTAAAAATTGGCCAACCCAATCTCATATGCGAGATATGGTTCGCCAATTTGTGGATATCGATCCTATCTTATCTAATTTTTTGCCATGTTGGTTGAATCGATTTTATTTTGTTAAATAAAAAAATCCAAAAAAATGCATTCATTTAGGATGTTAGTTTTTGTTTAATTTAAGTTGCATGTTTAATTATGTGGCAATTTTAAATTTCAAAATTAAAAAAATAAAAATCATCATACATATGTGATGTAGAATTAGGGCATCTTTTGTACGTCATTGCATATTAGGATAAAATTGCATGTTTCATTTTAAGTTTAAATTAATTTTTTTTAGATATATTGCATCGTAGGTTAGAAATTGCTAAGTTAAGATAATATCTTATTTTAAATTAGGATTTGGCCTGACCCAATTCTTAATATTAGTTGGATAGAATCTTAATCTAGCTAGCTAATCCTTGTATTTTTCTTAATTTTGAATTTCATGGAAAATACCAAAAATTACCTTAGAATAAATTAATTTCATTCTTTAGTATACACTGCATTTTATTTATGTCATATAGGTAGATCATATTGCCATGTCATATTATTTCATGTTAAATTAGTAGCATGCATTGCATGACTCTCATTAGATAAATGAAAACAAAAAAAGAAATCACATGTTAATTATAAATCATATCTAGGGTTGATGTGAATTTTCATCTAACAACGCAGATGCTTTCGTTGCTACAAGGTAAGTCTTGCAATTTATTCATTGCTTTTATCTGGGTGTTAAATTGATGGTTTGCGCACCCGCATGGTTATCTCACATGTCAGGAAAATAGATTTAAAATTAATCCAAACTGCCTACAATTTTTTTTGAAAATAAAAGAGAAAGGTACTGAAAGAGCGTTAGAGAAGTCTAGTGTAATCAAGTCCCCAAACTCACAAATCTCTAGTTCGTCGGAGTAAAATAGATCTCTTGTTACTTTACTTGGGATTCTAATCGATCCACCAAAAATAAATTAGTGGCGACTCCTGATTGAAAATTATTTGCATGTTAAGAACTTGAACATAAGTATGGGCTTGGGAGAGCCCGACCTAAGTTTAGGCTTAATAATCCATTAGCCAAACACTAGATGGTTCTCACCCGAAAATTTTGGTCGCGACAGCTTGGCGACTCCACTGGGGACTTGAGTTAAAACTCTTAGTGGATTTAGGCCAATTTTCCTTTTTGAAAAAAATATTTTTGTTTGGCAGCGAGGATCCCAGGTACGTTCCTAACATTTAAGATGTTAAATGTTCTTGCAGGATGGGAGGTATAAGGGGAAGTGTTTGCTAACATTTGTTTTGCAGAGATATGTAGGAATGTATGGTTTATTTTCATGAACGAAGTGTTGCTTGATATAAACTGTCATGCATGCTTTGCATTTACACTACACTTTTGCACACACAACCTGCCGCCAGACCTGGGCCGCATAGAATCATCTAGGATGGTATTGAGATGAATGCCACTCCGACCGTCTGCCCACGGTATGAGTCGCCCATCTCAATCCCGAAGTTTCTTTTTTGGTGTCAAGAGTACCCACCTTGGTTCGCATACCTGCAACCCAGGTCGGCTCTTTGACCAAGCCGGAGTCATGAGGACCTGACATAGTCCATAGGCCCGTGGTTAGTCCGATCATTCTTGTGGTTCCACTTTGATAAGCCTTATAGATTAGAAATCGAGTCACTTACCATGCACATGTCTATGTGATTGCTGTCGATTTTCCTTGGTGAAGTAAGTTTTCAATCCCTATACCATGCAATTTATTTTGTCATGCTTTTGGTCCGTCCATGACAATCTAGGATAGTCATTTGATCTAATTCCTTTCAAAAATGAAAATGAGGAAATTGACATGCAATGAATCATTTGGAAAATAAAAAACTTTGGAGAATTCGTTTTCAATTCATGTCTAGGAAATTTGATTTTAGTAGGGTGCCTATTTTTCTAGCTCTCTTTAGGAAATTCCCTTCTTGTACGAACTTTTCATGAAAAAAAAAATGAAAAAATCGATTAGATCATTGTCATGGATTGACTTTCTATTTACACCTCATGCTTACATGTTCCCGTTCATTTGAATTAGGTGAATATGGAGCGGTCCCGCTCACCCATCTGTTCACGATCGAGAGCTAAAATGACGTATCAAAAAGAGCTTATCTCGTCAAGCAAAAGTGCTGCGATTTATCTTCAGTGAGAAATTGTGACTTCAAAGAGAAAGCCAAGAAGACTTTTTGAATCGTCTCATTTTTCTGAGGTAGCCGAATTTGATGCCGTCATGAAGAGACTAGTGACATATTTAGAGGGAAGAATAACTGACCAGAAATGTTCGCATAACAAGATCAAGGAGGGTGAAGAATTCAAGTACACATGATTCATGGTCCTAAGTAGTTCGATTTCCTCTTTTAATTAGGGGCATGCACCTTCCCCTGCGTGGGAATTCTTATCGATTTTTAGGGATTGATTTCAATTTCTTCTGTGCTTGAACATCATATTCCAATAAATGTAATTTGATTGATGATAATCAATAAAATTACAAGTTTTGTTTTGAGGACATGATGGGGTACACCAAACCAGCCTGGTGACGATATCCAACAATGAAAAGAAAATATCATAAATGGAGAAATTCTAAGGTGGGCTTCTTCATGCTTCCTCATCCAAAATATTCCTAAAAAAATCATTTTTGAAGTCATTTCCAAAAGCATGCATTAGGTTACCCTTGTTTGTTTTTCTAACTCATTTACCTCATGTCTCACAGCATAACAGATAGGCGTTTGAAAATAATGCGTCAATTTTCAGTGATAATGGGCCCATTGATTTGGAAACATACATTCGAAGGAAAAATAGACGTGGGGGCAAGGGATCATTTCCTAGCTGATCTTGATGACATCTCCCAAGAGTGAAGAAGACATTAAGCACTACTTATCCTTTTACTTGTCCCGAGCGATTTCCTTGCACATCAATAAGAAACTAATGGCAAGTCAAAAGAAGATCATCTAGATTCCAAAGTGTGATATGTGACAGATCTCATTACAATTTGTGTGAGATGTCAAATGAAGTTTCTCATTTCCGTGAGAAAATGATGGAACAAGTCAAAAGAGGATCATCTGTCTTGGATGGAATGGATACATTGTGTTCATGAATATAATTAATTTTGGAATTGACACTCTGTTCTTTTCCTTGCAGATGACGAATTGGGGCACTACAGATTCTAGTAGTGACATAACGGAGACAAAATCTCGATCTGAGCCAAAATGGTTGTGCAATTTAAATTTACTTTGATATTACATGGTATCTTATTGATGCACGTTCTCTTGTGCAAGGGCAAAAGCGGATTTTCAGGGACAATCCAAGAACACCCATTAATGAGACAATCCCCTCATGGGGACAATTCCTTGAATGAATGCTCAAAATCATGTTTTTCATACTTATGAAAGCATTTTTTGAGTGTGGTAAATTGTTTGTTCTAAAGTTTGCAATTTTTCATGCTTAAAGCTACTAAAGATTTTGCATGACGACTCTTACATGTTTAGTCCACCAATTCCACTGAAGAACATCAAGATGGACTAATTCAATGAATGATGTGGAATGAATTAAGCATGCTAAATGAGACGTGCCAGGATGATGAAAGGCAAGCTTTATCCTATACACAGTCTCCTACTTATACACTTGTGAGATGAGTGTAGGAAGTTCTATAATTGCGAGATAAAGTGTCACGCCCCGATCATCGGGCACGCACACATCCTTCTACTCTTGGTCGATTTTATAATGCGATATCCCAGGACTATGTATCGCCGACCCTTTCATTATTTAAGCACATGCGGAAGCAGTTAAAATCCCAGACAATAAAACAATGGGATAGAAAAGCGGGCCATATTTCTCATATTGAAACTTATAACCAAACTTTTATGCAAAACACAAATCAAAGCATTTCACAACTTTTTACTCTAAACTCTATTCACATCAATTGAAGTTCACAAAAGAAGATGGAATCTCAATCCATCCGGGTCGTACTCAAGACCCCCTTCAGAATTATCTTCTTCTTCCAAAAATCATTTTCCTCAAGTTCGCCTTCGAGTTCTCCTTCTCAGACTCCTCCTCCTCAGCTCCTCAACGGAGTCCTGAAATGTTTTCCCCAAACTGGGATGAGACTACGTCTCAGCGAGTTCTACCCCACTAAGCCCGATTAGTAAACCATTATACTATAGGCTGCCTAAACACGCACAGGGCAGAGGACTTACCTTGGCCTCGGATTCCACCTGCAAGTCAGTACAGTTCACATACCTTACGTATAGAATCGATACATCCAGCAATTGAAACGCATCACTCAACTCAATAAATCACAAGGGTCCAGATTATAGGGCTAAATCGTTATGACACGTCCCATACCATGTCACACAATTTTGTCTCATGTCCGCGCATCAAACTCAACCATCATGCATTCCAATTGTTAATTACACCCCTCAAGGGTACGGCCAACTCTATTGGCGGTCTTCTGGCATTGCCAGGCGTTGTCTCACCTCCTTTGAGCACGGCTACGTGTCTCAATTAGACGGCTTCCCCGAAGGGGCGTAGGTCCAGAATCTACTGCGACCCACTACCCTAATGCATGGGTAACCCGAAAAGGGATTTAGTAACGTCCGGCATAATTGCTCGAGACTGGTTCTCTTAACCAACACATGACCACTCAATCTCGGCCCAGGACCCTGTGCATTGCACTCAAATGCCTCCATTAAAATAGTGATCCTGGCCTATTCCTTCGTATTAAAAACATCCCGAAAATAGTCATGTGTGGGTACACGGTCAATTCGAACCAGAAGATTGATACTTATCTTTTTCAAACCCCACTATTTGATATAGTACTAAAATATCCATTTTCGGTGTTAAAACCCGACACCCGGGATTTTCTGAATAAATATCAAAATCCACAAATTTTGGAATTAAATACCAAGAATCCAATCAGCACTCAATTTGCATAATTTAACACTCAATTGCAGAATTTAACCACGCCATTTACCAATCCATAATTCAGTCTCTATCAATTCCAATCAATTTAGAGTAAATCTCTAAAATATCACAATTTATTTAATTTCATACAACGTGGAAATCAAATAAATAAATGGATTGCGCCACGACGATCAGCACGAGATTTCGATCGTCAGCCATCAAAATCTTAATTTCCGAAAAATAATTATTTAATTTATTAATTTCGAAAATTAAATAATTAATATTAAAAATTCAATTTAACACAAAATAAAACCCAATTAAATAAATGGACTTCACCACAGTCATCAGCATAAAATTCCGGTTCCGGACCATCTCAGTTGAATTTTCGGAAAATAAATAATTAATTAATTTAATTCCGAAAAATAATATTTAAATGCCAAAAATCACACTTAGGCCCGAATCGCCAAATTGAAGCCCAATTAGGGGTCGGAAAATTTCCGAGATACTTCCAATAAATAGTAGACCACGTCTACTTGTTAATTGCGCAATCAATTTATCTAAATCACATCACAATTGACTAATAATTGCTAATTTATTCTAATCTAACAACCTAAACATAATTAATTAAAACAAAACCAACCTTAAGCATAATTAGCCAACTAATCCTGGATTAGTGAGATTACTCACCAAATTGCGCGCAAATCGGATCAATCCGACGACGGCGACGCGAGGAACGAAACTTCCCAAAGCGATTCACGGATCCGGGGCTCGGAAACGGCCCAAAAGCGGGCCCGAACCAGCTGGAAACCCATTTCGTGGGTTGCTGGTTGGCTGCGAAACAGGGGAAAACAGAGATGGTTAGGGGCGGAGAAGGCTTCGGGAGAGCAGGTGGTGCTCCGGGGAGGACCGGTGGAGGTCCGGCGGCCGGAGGTGGCCGGACATGGTGGAACGAAGGCTGAGCAGAGGCGATTTCGCTCGGGAAACGCCTGGCGCGAGGGATGGGGCTGGCGGCGCACGGCGGTGAGCGGCGCGCACACGGGCGCGGGCGCGGGCGTGCGGTGCGACGACGAGACAAGCGGCGACGGTGAGCTGTAGCCTCTGGTCCGAGCTTCTGGTTCTGGTTCGCTTGCTCGAGTGTGCGGAGGAGAAAAAGAAGAAGAGAGAGAGAGAGAGAGAGAGAGAGAGAAAAGAAGATGAGGATTGACTAGTCAAAAAGTAAAAAGGAGAGAGAGAAGAGAAGCCAACTTCAAATTGGCAAGGCAAGTGTTCGGTGGGGGGGTTTCGCACGATGAGGAGGGGAGAGGAGAGAGAAAAGAAGAGAGAGAAAAAACAAAATAAACTAATATCCTTGCTCTTATTTTATTTTTTTTTTCTTTTCCCTTTCTAATTTCTTTCGGTCTTCGATTTTCTTCCGACAATTTCTTTATTGAAATTTCGACTCGTCAACAAATTGACAAGCGATGAGACAAGATCCTAAAAATAAGAATTATGACGCGCTTAAAATTCGATTCCCGAAATCGAGTTCATTTCGTGGTTAAAAATCGATCGACGTGATTTTAGCTCAATCCAACCAATTAAGTAGCTTTTAGGGATTTTACAGCTGATACATCCTTTAACGGCTTAACCCAATAGGTTAGTTAACTCGTGAGTGATCAGCCTGGAGAAAAGTGGCCATATGCACGTCCACGAAATGCCCATTTTACTTTATCGAAACGGGGTCGAATTTCAGGATGTCACAACTCTTCCCCTCTTATAAAAATTTCGTCCTCGAAATTTAAGCCATTACACACTTTGATAAAAAATGCGGGGGTACAACTGTCTCATCGATTCTTCTGTCTACCACGTCGCTCATTCAGTACCGTGGTGTTGCCATACCACTTTGACCAACGGAATGGTCTTTATACGCAGAACTTGCTCTTTGCGATCGACAATCTGGACCAGGCTTTCAACGTATGACACATGATCATCCACATCCAATTTTTCGAAATTGAGCACATGGGTCGAGTCAGGCTCGTACTTCCTTAACATCGACACGTGAAAGACGCGTGTGCACTTGCACCAATCTTGGCGGCAGAAAAAAGACGATACGCTAGGTTTCTAATTCTTTCAAGAATCTCAAATGGACCTACGTCTGCCGGACTCGCCTTTGCCTTTCTTACCAAAGCGCGAAGTTCCCCTCATTGGTGACACTTTCAGAAAAAACGTGATCACCAACTTAGAATTCCAAAGACCTTTGACGCTTATCTGCATAACTTTTCTGCTTGCTCTGCGCTATCTTTAATCTGTCTCTGATCACTGCCACGGCATCTACTGATTGCTGAACTAACTCTGGGCCTGCAATTTTCCTTTCCCGACTTCATCCCAACATACTGAAGTTCTGCGCGCTCTGCCATACAACGCTTCAAAAGGAGTCATCTTGATGCTTTGTTGATAACTGTTGTTGTAGGCGAATTCCACCAAATGAAGCTGATCTTCCCAACTTACTTTGACATCTATTACACACGCTCTCAGCATGTCTTCAAGAGTCTGAATTGTCCTTTCAGATTGGCCATCCGTCTGAGGATGATACGCTGTACTGTAACGAAGCTTTGTACCTAAAACCCTCTACAAGCTCTTCCAAAAAGCAGCAGTAAACCTCGGATCTCTATCAGATGTTATCGTAACCGGCACTCCATGCATACAAACCACTTGACGCACATACAGGTCTGCGTGTCTATCCAAACTCAGGTCCTTTCGAACTGCAATGAAGTGAGCCGACTTTGTCAGCCTGTCGACTACTACCCAAATCGAATCATTCCCCTCGACTCCTTGGTAGTCCATTCGAAGTCCATCGTGATATGCTCCCATTTCCACTCTGGGATCGCAAGAGGTTGCAGAAATCCTCCCGGTTTGCAATGCTGGGCTTTTACTTGCTGACAAGTCAAACACTTGGCCACATGCTTGGCGATATCCGCTTTCATACCTGACCACCAGTAGTGTTGACGCAAGTTCTGATACATCTTGGTACTTCCAGGATGAATGCTGTAATTGCTACGATGTGCTTCATATAAAATCTCTTCTCTAAGCTCGACATCGTCAGGTACAACCAAACATCCTTGAAACCTTAGAGTCCCGTCATCAAAAACTTGAAAATCAGCCTGTCTTTTATCGGTATCCTCTTGAAGAATTCTCTGGATATCTGGATCTGTCGGTTAGAGTTCTTTGATTCTGACTTAGACATCCGATTCAATGCTGAGGGTGGCCATAAGACTTGAAAGGTGGCCTACCTCAAATTTGAATTCCGAATCCCGAGCTCTCTCGATTAAGTTCCACTCTTTAACCAAGATCTGTGTCACTGAAGACTTCCGACTCAATGTATCGGCGACCTTGTTCGGCTTTCCCTGGTGATATAGAATATCACATTCGTAGTCTTTCAGTAATTCCATCCATCGACGTTGTCTCATGTTCAACTCCTTCTGAGAGAACAAATACTTGAGACTATGATGGTCCATGAAGATCTGAAACTTCTCTCCACACAAGTAGTGCCTCCAAATCTTCAATGCAAATATGATGGCTGCAAGTTCTAAGTCATGCGTCGGATAATTCAATTCATGAGGTTTCAACTGCCGAGAAGCGTATGCAACAACTCGCCATGTTGCATCAGCACGCAACCCAATCCTCTAAATGACGCATCACTATAGATCTCGAATCTTTCAGGACCAGATGTAATCGTCAGCACAGGTGCGGTAGTCAGCTTTTCCTTCAATTCTTGGAAACTACGCTCGCACTTATTTGACCATACAAATTTCTCTTCTTTCTTCAAGAGCTTTGTCAGAGGCGATGCTATCAATGAGAACCCTTCCACAAACCTTCTGTAATAACCTGCTAACCCCATAAAACTTCTGATCTCTATCACTGCTGTCGGTCTCGGCCACTTGATCACGGCTTCTATCTTGCTCGGGTCGACAGAGATTTCTGCTCCAGAAATCCCATGACCTAAGAACGCAACACGAGTCAACCAAAACTCGCATTTGCTAAACTTAGCATACATCTGATGAGCTCTTAAGGTCTGAAGCACTAATCTCAGATGATTCTCATGCTCTTAATTACTTCTCGAATAGACTACGATATCATCAATGAACACAATCACAAACTGATCCAGATATTCCTTGAACACTCTGTTTGTCAAATCCATGACAGCAACTGGAGTGTTCACCAAGCCAAACGATCTTACAATACTCTCATAAAGACCATATCAAGTACGAACAGCTGTCTTTCGTACAACCTCATTCCTGGTTCACAACTGACAACATCCTGTTCTCAAGTTGATCCTTGAAAACATCGACACTCTTGATGTCTGGTCACCCAATTCGCCGATCTTTTACAATGGAGGCTTGTCCTTGATCGTCACCTAATTGAGTTGACGATGGTCGATGCATACTTGCAACAAACCATCTTTCTTTTTCTTACAAACAAAACTGATGTTTCCTAAAAGTGATGCACCGATATACACGAATTCCTCATTCATCAATCTTCACATCTGCATCTTCAATTCTACCACTTCAGACGACAACAATAGCTGGTAAGAAGCCTTCGAGAGTGGCTCTATCCTGGTGCTATCTCAATTGCAATTTCAATCTTTCTTTCTGATGGTAACTCAAGCAATTCCTTTCGAACCATCTTAGAAATTTTCTGTATCACGGCCGCTTTCTTCTCATTCTATTTCTCAACTGACACATCCACTACAGTTGTCAAATCAATCTTGGCAACCTCTGTCTAACAAACGGATTGTCTTTAGCCCACGAGATCAATGAAATCGAAGATTCTTTTCGACTCTTAATAATCTCAACATTTTCGCAAACTAATAGACTAAACTGGATTGTTCCATGACCATGATTCATTATCACTAGATGCTCTATGAACTCACTATTCATGTGGCGTCAAATTCACACTTCAGCAACTAATCAAGCACAACTGTTGCTAATGATTTCTCCTTTGTCACTTTTACTTCAACAATTTAAGTTCAACCAACTCAGCACAAAACTCAGCTACGATACTCTGATGAGATCACTTCCAACACATTATTTCTCTGATCGGTGCAAGGTCCATTCTACTCCCATTCTTTCCTGGCCACAGTAGCGATGTTTATGCTACCTTAGACTTCCACTGACAGTCCTTCACCTGATGGCCATGTTATGTCCAGCCTATGTTATGTCCCTTGCAAAGTCTCTTCTGACTAGGGCATTTGAATCAACATGGGAGTTCATATGTTTATAAGCATCACTCAAGAAGTGTGGGCAATATTATTTCTTTATCATTTTGCAGGGTTCTTGACTTGTAAACCGAAGATGATTACAGAATTATTCTTTCAATAGCTTTGACTCAAAGAGTCCCTTTGTTAAGCCATTGACCAAGCCCACATTACGGTCCCTATTAAAGACCTCTCAAATTGGTAAAGTCGTACTGCTTGCGAGAATACTCATACCCTTATCGATATGATGATGGTGAGATGGAGTAATTCTCATAAAATACCCATTTTGAATAAGAGTGAGTGAAAGCCCTTTCTAACTGAAAGTCTCTCATTTAGCATTCTTAAAAAAATCCATGCCATTGTCTTAAACGACAATTTTCTCCTGTGGAAATTTGGATGATGCAAATATGGTAAAGTCATTATGCATAAATCTTGATGAAAACCCACTGAACTTTGAAATGTGCATTCTAGAGTAGCTCAAATTGTCTACGTCTTTAATGAATACATATAAGTTTTTGCTCGAATCATGTCCGACGGGTAATATTTCCTTGAAGACCGAGTAATACTTGATGTTCAAGTTGCTCCTTGAAACCTCGAGACCTGACGTGCTTTCGTAAGTTAGAGTTCCTTGATATGACCTGGCGTGCTTTTATAGCCCAGAGTCCTTTTCACCGACTCGGCGTGCTTTCGTAGCTCGATGTCACTTTTAAAAGACCTTGCGTGCTTTCATAGCCCGGAGTTCCTTGATATGACCCGGCATGCTTTCATAGCCTAGAGTCATTTTCACTGACTCGGTGTGCTTTCGTAGCTTGATGTCCCTTTTAAAAGACCCGGCGTGCTTTCGTAGCCCGGAGTTCTTGACCAGGTGTGCTTTCGTAGCCTAGTGTCCCTTTTCATCGACTCGGCGTGCTTTCGTAGTTCGATGTCCCTTTTAAAAGACCTGGCGTGCTTTTGTAACCCAGATTTCTTGACCTTGCGTGCTTTCGTAGCCTGGTGTCCATTTATATTGACCTGGCGTGCTTTCATAGCCCAAGTTCCCTTTTATCAAATAGGCGTGCTTCCGTAGCCCAGTTTTCTTTTAACGACCTGGCGTGCTTTTGTAGACTAGAGTCCTTTACATCGACACTCAATTGAGTTGTCCTCCAAAGATTTTTCTCCAGATTCAGTCTGATCAAGGCGACCGAAGAAAGATTCGGGTCCTAGCCAAGCAAAACCTCAATTTAGGCGACTGTAGAATGGTACGGGTCCTAGACAACATTTATTTATCCATTTAGGCTACCGTAAAATGATACAGGTCATAGAAGGCGAATCCCTGTTTAAGCGACCGTAGAATGGTACGGGTCCTAAACAACATCTATTTCCCAATTAAGGCAACCGTAGAATGGTACGGGTCCTAGATACAACCAAACATTGTCATACTGGGCGACCGTAGAATGGTACGGGTCCTAGACACAACCAAACACTGTCATACTAGACGACTATAAAATTGTACGGGTCCTAGGAAAGCAGTCTCTTTGCAAAGCCATGATACTACTCTAGGCGACCGTAGAAGGGTAGGGTCCTGGACATGTAACACCAACTATCTCGAATTACTCTACTCTCCTTGAAGGTAGGTTTTTCCAGGTAGGTTCCTTTATCATTTGCACTAGCATTTCCGTGCATCATATAAATTGCATTCAAAAATGGAATTCGTTTTCCAACAAAAATCATTCAATGCATGCATGATCAAAATTTAGGTCTCAATTTGCCTTTGAAGGCAACCTCTACGAGCTCACATTTAAAGAGGGGCGTGAGGGGCAAATTGTTGATACCTAAAGTTTGGCAAACCCAGGTTATTTATTGCATTAAAAAATTAGGGATTAATTTTTAATCCCTAAAAAAATTAAATTAAATTAAATTGCATAGCATATAATTATAGGTGCATTTATTTTTAATTTGCATTTGCATTGGACTGATGATAGATGGGTTAAATATGGAGACTTTTCTACCTAAATTCTAGTCAGGATATACCCTTCAAGCTCCTAAATCGGTTCTTTTTTTTTTTTTTTTTTGGTCAGACCATAAATCGATTAAGAAGGTGTGTTTAGGTGACCTCGATATAGACTGTTTCATACATAATCGATAAGATTGGAATAAGAGATCTTTAGTTTCGAAACTTGAATTCTCTCAATGTCCCATTTAACAGTGCCAATCCGAAAAGGGTTAATAAAGATTTTTGCACAATTTCTGAAAGACGTGATTAGAGGCCGTTGGCATGGACGACCCGGATCGAAGATCACCTAAGGCTAATGATATCCTAAGCGCAGGTAATTTGCCTGAGTACGCTTTCCATCTATAGAATGAAGCTAAACTTTCTTAAAATTTGACCCAATAGAAAATTAGATCTTTCTTAATATAAGTTCTTTCATAATCCAGGACTCAAGCGCAAAGGCTCAGTTCATTTTTGCTATTACCAACTATAAAAGTAGAGAAGCTCATTATAACTCCTACCAATCGTAATGTCAATTATCAAAGATTTAGTTTTGATGGAAGATCTCCTAATAACCTATTCGAAAAAGAGTAAGAATTGTGGAGCAGTTGAGCCTTTCTCTTTCTCATGGTCAAAGGATTAGATGAGTCAATAGATGACAAAGACTCGAGAAATTGCATTGGAAGATGGTACTGTGCACAGGCTGTTGGCAAATGGAGTCCGTGGGTTTTGAAGAGGGTCTTCAGCTTAGCCTCCGGCTTCCAGTCTTCCATAGTCAAGCCACCCTGCATATACAGGAGCTAAGTTATGTAGTCACGTTTCAAATTCTGCTTAAAGAACTGTGAAGCCATGTACTAATTAATGAAGATTTATCCACCTGGTATTCGTCTTAGAGACCTCTTCGAAATGTGACTAACAAGCACCTCTTCTGAGTCAAAATGCCTGCCGGATATCTTTCCCTGGATATTCTGCATTCGGGCCGACAATCTGGAAAGAAGAACAGCATCCAATCAGGTAAGAATGTCTTCCCTGGATGACCACAAACCAATACTACAAAGAAAACAGCGTATCTTAATGGCCACCGTCAGGCCATGTTCCCTGGACAGGGACTCGGCAGTTTCCCCACAAGTACTGGTGTCGGCACAACACAGTGCTGGTGAACGTGCCCTAAAGTACATTCCCACTTGTATTCCTTGGCAAAACCATTGCGGCCACGGTGGTCAGTGCTGCATGCAGAGAGATGGCCGAGACCGAGGGCTGGAGATGTCATGTGGAGGAAACTGAGAGACCGGTCACCTGCACAACTTAGGCTACGAGGCTCGTTTGTTGGGTTTCAAATGTACTCAGGACTCCTAGCCTATCTAGGAAATCTACACGAACCAGGAGACTTCTTATTCCTTAAAATCACCAAAATCTGTTATTTTTCTCAATCTCATAATCCGTCTCCGATCTACATAACGAATGAAAATTTTTCTTGTATTAGCTACGATGGATCGGTAAATTGCAATGATGAAGATTTTGAGCACGAGATCATTGTCAATGCGAAAGAAGGATCAAACACATAAACACCGACCGTCATGCTAGGTTACACACTGTTGTAATTCTCAAAACACTTAAAGAGTGCAGATGAAATCAGGCGGAACTATGTTTAGTAGAAGGTATCGCAAGACAGCCCGAGGCGGAGCAAAAAATACAAGGCATACTCCGCAATTTGTCCTAGAAAGTTACCAAAAATGCAAGAAGAAAAAGATTTGAGTTCACGTTCGCGTACAGCACACCACGACGTGGAACAGGCTCTCCCACTTACTAGATGGAAAAAAGGAGGTGAGGATGGCCCATGTCCAATATTGCCTTGTCCATTTCTCTTCTTTTTATGGTTTATCTTTTCTTGCTGATTGGTTTTCAGGTGATTTCCCCATATCTTTAAGTTGGACATTTCATTAATACGACAAGTCCAGACATCAAAATCTTCCGTAAGTTTCCAGTTTAGATTCTTATGGACGCCGCAGATTTTTGGGTGCTGGGAAAACACCAATGATGATCAAGCGACGACAGATTCACGTGATGCAAGGGGGTCTGATTGTAACGATTCCCACGCTATTTCGACGTATCCATTCGCAGAAGCCAAGTGAAGAGGCGTATGTCCCTGCAAAGGTAAAGTGCTTAGCTATGGAGCATTCTTATTGAGGGACACATTCATATGATTTATATATATCGCGTTTTCATATCAAATAGACCAAGCTACTCAAATTCACGGGTGTCTGTAAGATCTTTCGGGCTGAATTAACCTGGAAATCTATGACTTGATTTCTGTCTGAATTTTGTTAATTTCCTTGAGATGTATGATGGGTTTGATTTATCAAAGATCTTGAAAACTGGAAAAGAAAATGCTATATTACATGTGCAAGATGTAATTTGACAAGCAAGATAGTCCGACCTATGTAGAGATATTCCATGGACATATAGTTAATAAATTACTTTACACATGGCTAAAAGCCTAAAACTTGCAAGATGGATCGGTAAAGTGCAGTGAAGAAGATTTTGAGCACGAGCTCATTGTCAATGAGAAAGAAGGATAAAACACATAAACACCGACCGTCATGCTAGGTTACACAGTGTTATAATTCTCAAAACACTTGAAGAGTGCAGATGAAATCAGGCGGAACTATGTTTAGTAGAAGGTATCGCAAGACAGCCCGAGGCGGAGCAAAAAATACAAGGCATACTCCGCAATTTGTCCTAGAAAGTTACCAAAAAAGCAAGAAGAAAAAGATTTGAGTTCATGTTCGCGTACAGCACACCACGACGTGGAACAGGCTCTCCCACTTACTAGATGGCAAAAAAAGGAGGTGAGGATGGCCCATGTCCAATATTGCCTTGTCCATTTCTCTTCTTTTCATGGTTTATCTTTTCTTGCTGATTGGTTTTCAGGTGATTTCCCCATATCTTTAAGTTGGACATTTCATTGATACGACAAGTCCAGACATCAAAATCTTCCGTAAGTTTCCAGTTTAGATTCTTATGGACGCCGCAGATTTTGGGTGCTGGAAAACACCAATGATGATCAAGCGACGACAGATTCACGTGATGCAAGGGGGTCTGATTGTAACGATTCCCTCGCTATTTCGACGTATCCATTCGCAGAAGCCAAGTGAAGAGGCGTATGTCCCTGCAAAGGTCAAGTGCTTAGCTATGGAGCATTCTGATTGAGGGACACGTTCATATGATTTATATATATCGCGTTTTCATATCAAATAGACCAAGCTACTCAAATTCACGGGTGTCTGTAAGATCTTTCGGGCTGAATTAACCTGGAAATCTATGACTTGATTTCTGTCTGAATTTTGTTAATTTCCTTGAGATATATGATGGGTTTGATTTCTCAAAGATCTTGAAAACTGGAAAAGAAAATGCTATATTACATGTGCAAAATGTAATTTGACAAGCAAGATAGTCCGACCTATGTAGAGATATTCCATGGACATATAGTTAATAAATTACTTTACACATGGCTAAAAGCCTAAAACTTGCAAGATGGATCGGTAAAGTGCAGTGAAGAAGATTTTGAGCACGAGCTCATTGTCAATGCGAAAGAAGGATAAAACACATAAACACCGACCGTCATGCTAGGTTACACAGTGTTATAATTCTCAAAACACTTGAAGAGTGCAGATGAAATCAGGCGGAACTATGTTTAGTAAAAGGAATCGCAAGACAGCCCCACGCGGAGCAAAAAATACAAGGCCTCCTCCGCAATTTGTCCTAGAAAGTTACCAAAAAAGCAAGAAGAAAAAGATTTGAGTTCATGTTCGCGTACAGCACACCACGACGTGGAACAGGCTCTCCCACTTACTAGATGGCAAAAAGGAGGTGAGGATGGCCCATGTCCAATATTGCCTTGTCCATTTCTCTTCTTTTTATGGTTTGTCTCTTCTTGCTGATTGGTTTTCAGGTGATTCCCCCATATCTTTAAGTTGGACATTTCATTGATACGACAAGTCCAGACATCAAAATCTTTCGTAAGTTTCCAGTTTAGATTCTTATGGACGCCGCAGATTTTTGGGTGCTGGGAAAACACCAATGATGATCAAAGAAAAAAAAAAGCGACGACAGATTCACGTGATGCAAGGGGGTCTGATTGTAACGATTCCCTCGCTATTTCGACGTATCCATTCGCAGAAGCCAAGTGAAGAGGCGTATGTCCCTGCAAAGGTAAAGTGCTTAGCTATGGAGCATTCTTATTGAGGGACACGTTCTTATGATTTATATATATCGCGTTTTCATATCAAATAGACCAAGCTACTCAAATTCACGGGTGTCTGTAAGATCTTTCGGACTGAATTAACCTGGAAATCTATGACTTGATTTCTGTCTGAATTTTGTTAATTTCCTTGAGATATATGATGGGCTTGATTTCTCAAAGATCTTGAAAACTGGAAAAGAAAATGCTATATTACATGTGCAAGATGTAATTTGACAAGCAAGATAGTCCGACCTATGTAGAGATATTCCATGGACATATAGTTAATAAATTACTTTACACATGGCTAAAAACCTAAAACTTGCAAGATGGATCGGTAAAGTGCAGTGAAGAAGATTTTGAGCACGAGCTCATTGTCAATGCGAAAGAAGGATAAAACACATAAACATCGACCGTCATGCTAGGTTACACAGTGTTATAATTCTCAAAACACTTGGAGAGTGCAGATGAAATCAGGCGGAACTATGTTTAGTAGAAGGTATCGCAAGACAGCCCCACGCGGAGCAAAAAATACAAGGCCTCCTCCGCAATTTGTCCTAGAAAGTTACCAAAAAAGCAAGAAGAAAAAGATTTGAGTTCATGTTTGCGTACAGCACACCACGATGTGGAACAGGCTCTCCCACTTACTAGATGGCAAAAAGGAGGTGAGGATGGCCCATGTCCAATATTGCCTTGTCCATTTCTCTTCTTTTTATGGTTTGTCTCTTCTTGCTGATTGGTTTTCAGGTGATTCCCCCATATCTTTAAGTTGGACATTTCATTAATACGACAAGTCCAGACATCAAAATCTTCCGTAAGTTTCAGTTTAGATTCTTATGGACGCCGCAGATTTTTGGGTGCTGGGAAAACACCAATGATGATCAAGCGACAACAGATTCACGTGATGCAAGGGGGTCTGATTGTAACGATTCCCTCACTTTTGTTTTAGAAGAAACACACGTTCTGGTATGTGAACATTACATATGAAACTAGCGCTGCTTTGATTCCGACCTTTGAGGGAGGATCAGCTCGCACGGTCTGCGAATAATAATGGAGTGTTTTCTGTGAAATCTGTGTTTCACTTCATTAAAATTAGGCAGGGAAAGATCGTGTAAGAAGTTCATGTAAATGGTGTGACTGCATCATGGTGTGGTGCCATGGGGTTAAAATTGATCAGACACAGAGGCCCACTAGCTTTGATCAAATGGCTTTTGGACATCTATCAGAGCATTGGAGAAGAATATGAAGGACGCATAAAAGAAGTGTTGATGCTTTTGAGGTTCGGTTGTTTGGTGGAATTGGAAAGAGAGTGGTGAAGCTGTGTGAGGCAAATCATGGAATGGCCCAATGTTGCTTTTACCTACTAATTTTCGGCATACATAGGAGTAGATCAGATAACTTTGTGCCCACGCCTTGATCGGATAACTTTGTGGCCACGCCTTCCCATTTTCTTTAAAAATATTCGGCTATTCGGGCGAGACTATCTCTGATGAGGAGAGCTTGAGAATAATGCGAGATGGACTCTGCGTTTGGTAGTAGTATCATTAAATGGTTCGTACAAAGAGTGGTACTCAGAATGATCTCATGACATAAGGATTAAGTTAGAAAGAACATAGGCATCAAGACTATGCAGTAATCCTTTGTCCCACCCGGTAAATACACTAGATCTTGATATTGACCCTAGATCTGCACCAACTCACACACCCTGATATCTGCTTCTTGAGCTTTCGCAGATCTTTCACATTCCGGAGGACAATTCGGAGGACTCGAACGGTGTGAACTAGAAAAACAATGGCTACAATGCCGACCCAAACGTACATGGCGGTACGAACCACTTTTGTGATCGACCTCATAGTATCTTCAAGATCCAGTTTATCGGACAAGATGGCCACCATGGACTCAAGGTAAGTCAGCGCCATAAAAGTGATGGTCATCCACATTGTGGCCATCAGAATCCACACCAGAACCCTCTTCCTCAAGGGCAAGCCACTTATGAGCAAGAAGATCGTGCTAAGGGATGCAAGAAAAGCTATGGTGTTGTATTTCCAGAACTTTGGGTAACTCTCTGGAAAGTTTGTAGCCATTATCGATGTTCCTGCGTAGATATAGATTTCGTTGTTTGAGTTTCTCTGATCTTCGTTCCACACGCCGCCGGGAGGGTTAAGGCCAGCTTGGTAAGCCATGGCTGCGATCACGGTGGCAGCTATCTGTCGACGTGAAAGAAAGATCTAGATTGTGAATGAAGAAATAGTTTTTCGACTATATTTATACATTTGAAGATCATCGAGTCAAAGTTAGTCATTCCAACAAATGCACAAATTCAATTGATGGATTTTCCTATATATATCTAAATACTAGAAAATTGTGGCGAGCTCTCTACAGAAATAGAGCTCATGGATTAAACCATGAAAAAACTAAGTGTATGAATATATACATATATGAGAAAAAAAAATGAAGATATTTTGAAATTTGAACGTCTTTTTATAAAGGTTGCTATTGTTGTTAGAAAGAAAAATCAAAATCTAATAACTAAACATGTGGAAATAAAACACACTTATATTCCAGCCGCCAGCAACATTCCGACGAGGTTGTTGGCCCTCGTCTGGCCGGTCGTCGGCAACCGGCCAAAGAGGAAGAAAGAGAAGAAGAAAAGAAAAAAAGAAAAAAAAAAAAAAGAGAGAAATATAATAAAATTATTTAAAAAATTAGAAGAAATTCTAAATCGCAAAAGAATTTAAGTTCTTGCCAAACGAAATAAAAAT
This sequence comes from Eucalyptus globulus, assembly GCA_014182545.1. Taxonomy (NCBI): domain Eukaryota; kingdom Viridiplantae; phylum Streptophyta; class Magnoliopsida; order Myrtales; family Myrtaceae; genus Eucalyptus; species Eucalyptus globulus. The sequence continues at coordinate 58,561,951 of CM024719.1, forward strand.
TTTGGATAGGTACCAAACGCTTTCAAATACTCAAAAACTCGTCGAGGGAACAAAATTAAAAAAAAATCATTTCTAAGTAAAAAAAATTTCCAAGAACAGAATGGTTACTAAACAAGCCCTAAGTTGTTGAGAATATTTGGAGAAGACAAAAGATTGAGTCTTTTAGAAATCCTCTTTACTTTATGTATTAGTATAGATATTTTAAGAAAATCACCCAACTACTTCACATTTAGATTTTTAGATTTTCTTTAAGTACCATTACTTTCTTAGATATTCATCAACTTGTTTCGTCTCTTCTCACTATTAGATTTCTTATATCACCCTCTATTTTTTTCCTTTTTAATCATAAGCCTTCTATTATTGTAACTACTCATCTTCTTTCTCCACATAGCTATTTAATTATGAGCAGTTTAGTACATATGAAGAAAACATTTTTAAGAAAGCATAACTATTTATTTTAAGCGATACAAATGATCATTTTTAGGAAAATATTTTATGAATCATCCATTTTTCATGAAACAAACAGAGAGTTTAAATTAATTAACTGGGAGCTATGATGTTAATTGCAATAACATGATCATCTGATCTAAATTATCAACAAATGCTACTCTAAGAGATCTAGCTAAAGCATTACCATCAGAGAATCACGCCTCTTCTCGATCTTGTGTTTGTCTTCCTCCCGCTTCCTGATTTCACCCGCTAAAGACGGTGGTGGAACTGCCTCTACCGGAGGAGTATTGGTGGAGAGAGGTTCTACAGATGCTAGGTCAACTGTAATAGTTGAGTTCTCCTCATTTTTTTTATCAACAACTGCTTGATGAGTTGTCGATGCAGGGAATCTTATGGCTCTCAGAGCTCCAGCATGTACTAACAGTTCTCTCAATTCAATGACTTTGAAATCCTTGGGAAAATATTCCACTATATCTAGGGCAGAGAAGCCATTTCTATTCACTGTGTTCACATCCACTTCGCTTCTTTGAAGCAGATATTTCACTGTCTGCACAAAAAGATGAGCTTCTTATCAGTTATAAAAGAAACAATAAACAAAGATATTTCCTGTAAGTTACTTCAATCGATAAATCAACTGAAGTTTGGATGCAGAAAGCTTGAATCTATAGAAAAATGAGAATGACCGGATTTTATCTGCACAAAATGTTCAATTGGAATGCGATATCTGACGTTGTCACAATTTCGAAGCAATTCGAAGCAAAAAGATTTACCTCTATTTGCTTGTTTGCTGTGGCCAAATGCAAAATGGTATTACCCTCATCATCCTGAGCTTTCACCAAATCACCATCTCTCACTGTCTCCACCAGGACTTTCAGAGCCTCCAAACGATTATGACTCACTCCCAGATGGAGAGCGGTTTGGCCGTGGCTCAGCCTGTGCTCAGCCGCCTCTGGTCTCGCCTTCACTAGCTCTATCACGATGTTGCTTCGGCCCTTCATCATGGCTAGATGAAGTGGGGTCCACCCATCTTCGTCATGGACAAGGCATGCAAGGGGGTCTGATTGTAACAATTCCCTCGCTATTTCGACGTATCCGTTCGCAGATGCCCAGTGAAGAGGCGTACGTCCCTGCAAAAGTGAAGTGCTTAGCCATGGAGCATTCTTATTGAGAGACACGTTCATATGATTTATATATATCACATTTGCAAATTAAATAGACCAAGCTACTCAAATTCACTGATGTCTGTAAGATCTTTCAGGCTGAATTAACTTGGAAATCTATGACTTGATTTGTGTCTGAATTTTGTTAATTTCCTTGAGATATATGATGGGTTTGATTTCTCAATGATCATGAAAACTGGAAAGGAAAATGCTATATTACATGTGCAAAATCTAATTTGACAAGCAAGATAGTCTGATCTATGTAGAGATATTCCATGGAAATATAGTTTATAAATTACTTTACACATGGCTAAAAGCGTAAAACTTGCAAAAACCTAATCAAAAGAGTTGCGATTCCACCGATTATCTGGTTTGTGAGGATGACCGGGTTCAATTTGATTTGACAAAAGGATATCAGACAACCACAATCAAGGTTTTCGCTTCGACATACCTGCAAGTCCAACTCCATAGCCAAATCCCTTTTATGAGACAAAAGAACCTTGGCAAAATGTACATGACCTTGCATACAGGCCACATGCAATGGAGTCTCATCGAAGCAAGTGACAGGAGCCCGAGCCAGGATGAGTCCGTCTTCTTGCAGCAACTGAGCTAACGACTCGACGCACCCGCCAAGCGACGCTTCATAGAGCCTCCTCTCTCGGTGGCTTCTTTCAAATGCTGAGGAAGCTTGTTGATGCGATGGCGGGGACGACGACCCCCTTCCTGGGCTTGTGATCGATGGCATTGTTCCCAGCTTGTGAACTCGAAGTCGCTCGGGTTGATCATTTGAAGTGATTTTGCTCCTCTAAATAAGTGGTGTTACTGTAATATGCAGTTGAAAAGTGAAAAAGTCGGATGATGATCCAGAAGCTTCACGCGGAGTTGACTTGTTGACTTCCTGTTACTGTTCCCGTTCCTGGGTTATTAATCTGTAATCTTAGCCGTTGGTTTGTGCTACCGGGATCTTCGTACTCATTATTTAACGGCCGGGATGCAAGAAATGCCGACAAGCTACCAGTTCATTGGGACTAAAGAACGAAGAAATTCAAGCAGATTCGTTAAGCGGTGGAGATCAAAATTTGGTCCGCCCTTATTTGCATCAGAATGTTTGATGTAAATTTTCATCTTTATCACAATATTATAATTTTTTCATTTAATTTCTTTAATAATCCAGAGAAACACGTGAGTGGAGACTTTTCTACCTGAATTCTAGTCAGGAAATACCCTTCAAGCTCTTAAATCGGTTCTTTTTTTCTTTTCTTTTTTTTGGGTCAGACCATAAATCGATTAAGAAGGTGTGTTTAGGTGACCTCGATATAGACCGTTTCATACATAATCAGTAAGATTGAAATAAGAGATCTTTAGTTTCAAAACCTAAATTCTCTCAATGTCCCATTTAACAGTACCAATCCGAAAAGGGTTAATAAAAAATTTTGCACAATTTCTGAAAGACGTGATTAGAGGCCGTTGGCATGGACGATCCGGATCGAAGATCACCTAAGGCTAATGATATCCTAAGCGCAGGTAATTTGCCTGAGTACGCTTTCCCTCTATAGAATGAAGCTAAACTTTCTTAAAATTTGACCCAATAGAAAGTTAGATCTTTCTTAAAATAAGTTATTTCATAATCTAGTACTCAAGCGCAAAGGCTCAGTTCATTTTCGCTATTACCAACTATAAAAGTGGAGAAGCTCATTATAACTACTACCAATCGTAACGTCAATTATCAAAGATTTAGTTTTGATGGAAGATCTCCTAATAGCCTATTCGAAAAAGAGTAAGAATTGTGGAGCAGTTGAGCCTTTCTCTTTCTCATGGTCAAAGGATTAGATGAGTCTAAAGATGACTATTCATCTAAACATTCCCTTCGACGTGATTATCGAGCGTTCACCAATGTCGCTGTCAGCCTCATCAGATCTGGCAAACGCTCTCTGGTGGGTAAGCAGCGAGGAACGCGCTCCTCTTGAATCCATTGAGAAAGTTCAGTGCTAAAGCAGTCCATTTTCTTCACTGGAAAAAGGTCGAGACTCTTCGAGTTTGAGACTTCTTGCTCTACGTAGTTGTAGATGACAAAGACTCGAGAAATTGCATTGGAAGATGGTACTGTGCACAGGCCGTTGGCAAAGGGTGTCCGTGGGTTTTGAAGAGGGTCTTCAGCTTAGCCTCCGGCTTCCAGTCTTCCATAGTCAAGCCACCCTGCATATACAGGAGGTGTACGTCCCTGCAAAGGTAAAGTGCTTGGCTATGGAGCATTCTTATTGAGGGACACGTTCATATGATTTATATCGATTGCATTTTCAAATCAAATAGACTGAGCTACTCAAATTCACTAGTGTCTGCACGGTCTTTCAGGCTGAATTAACCTGGAAATCAATGACTTGATTTCTGTCTGAATTTTGTTAGTTTCCTTGAGATATATGATGGGTTTGATTTCTCACAGATCATGAAAACTGGAAAAGAAAATGCTATATTACATGTGCAAAATCTAATTTGACAAGAAAGATAGTCTGATCTATGAAGAGATATTCCATAAAAATATAGTTAATAAATTATTTTACACATGGCTAAAAGCGTAAAGCTTGCAAAAACCTAATCAAAACAGTTGCGATTCCACTGATTATTTGGTTTGTGAGGATGCTTGGTTCAGTTTGATCTGACAAAAGGATATCAAACAACCATAACCAAGGTTTTCGCTTTGACATACCTGCGAGTCCAACTCCATACCCAAATCCCTTTTATGAGCCAAAAGAGCCTTGGCAAAATGTACATGACCGAGCATACAGGCCACATGCAATGGTGTCTCATCGAAGCAAGTGATAGAAGCCCGAGCCAGGATGAGTCGGTCTTCTTGCAGCAACTGAGCTAATGACTCGACGCACCCGTCATGCGACGCTTCATAGAGCCTCCTCTCTCGGTGTCTTCTTTCAAATGCTAAGGAAGCTTGTTGATGCAATGGGAAGGATGGCGACATCCTTCTCGGGCTTGTGATCGATGGCATTGTTTCCAGCTTGGGTTGAACTCGAAATCTCTCGGGTCAATCAATTGAAGTAATTATACTCCTCTCATAAGCTAAGTAGTACCAACACTGACACGTGACACGTGACGCTGACACGACACGACATGCCAATTCGTCGTTTCTAAAAATATAAATTTTGACACATTGGGACACGTTGTGCATTAAATATATATTTTTATATATAAATAATAAATTATCATTTTTATGATTATTTCAATCAAATTCATAAATAAATAAATAATTAAAAAATCATAGAATGAATATACACTAAAAATATTAATCCGCAATTTATTAATATCATTCATTATTTCAATTTGACAAATTCAACTCTATTTCAATAATTCATAAAACTTGAGGAAAAAACAAGCGATCCATGTTATGGACTCGCATGTTAGATATGTTGGAAGAGGAGAAAAAAATTTAATGAGTGAATTGTGTATCAGGAGCAATGAGACTCATAAGAGAATAGAAGACTATGTTTTTCTTTTTTCTCTATTTATTATTTTTATTATTGTGTTTTATTTTTTCATATATATATTTTGACATCTCATTTATTAAATTTTTAAAATTGACATCGATATCGAAATCACATATCGAAAAATTGTATGTCAGAATTCCGATTTGAGTGTCAGAAAAGTTGGTAGGTGTCGATTTTCCGACATATATTGAACGAGTGTCGGACACGTGTCGAAGTGTCCGACACGACACAAAAAGCTTTTGAAGAGTGTAGGTGCTTCATAGCTCATAAGTGGTGTTACCATAATATGCAGGGTTGAAAAGTCAAAAAGTCACGATGACTGGAAAAAAAATGAAAAAATTGATAAGTCAACAAAGGCGGTCCCACCGACCCAAAAAAAAAAAAAACAAAGGCGGTTCCCTCTTTAACACACAGAAAGAAAGAAAAGAAAGAGAGGGGGAGAGTGAGAAGAAAGAAAGGAGGAAGAAAGAGAGGGTTTTCGTCAACTATAATTGTCCTTGGTCCTCTTGTACGTTGTTCTCTTTTTCGCAGAAAGCATGAGCGAAAGAGAGGAAGAGAGGGTTTTCGCCAGCTGTTGTTGCCCTTGGTCCTCTTGTACGTTGTTCTCTTCTTCCCAGAGCGCAAGGGAAAGAGAGCGCGAGGAAGAGAGGGCTGGGCTGGTCTTGGGGAAAATAAAGGAAAAGTGGGCCGGCCCAGGTGAAGAGAAATAAAAAGGAAAAGAAAGAAGCCAGGCCGACTCGCCCCAGCCCGGTCACGCTTTTCCCATTCTCTCTTCTTTTTCTTTTTGTTTTTTTTAAATTAATTTTTGTTTCTTTCCTTTTTAATATTTTCATTAGAAATTTCTATTACTACTAATGCAAATGCTCCTAATGTTTATATGCCATGCAATTAATGAAAATTATTTTTGCTAGAGGTTAAAAATTAATCCATAATTTTCTATACAATTAATGAATGATTAAACGGGTCGGCTAAATTTAGATGTTAACAAAGGTCAAACTTGGAATACAATATAGTTTGGGTTGGGTGAGGCTGGAGAATAGAGAATTCTGCTATGGTAGAGGAAACTTATCATTTTGTAAAAATTGATTAAGTGGATGATAATTAATAATCAATCTCATTTTTCCTCTGCTCTGCTTCGCTCGCATGTTGACATAAAATGCTTGACAAGCCCATTGAGAATCTGAGGGCTCAATTAACCCTTGATGTAGCAAATTCGAACATTCCTTTTGGGCTAAAAACAAATGTTCTTAATTCATTCCAGAGTGATTGGCTTTGGTGGGATTGACATCCTCGTTTTTCTTAAAAGGAAGATTGATGAAAAAATTAGGATTTTTCCACAAAGAGTTGGAGCATTTTTGGATAAAGTCCGAGTGAGAGTCTGTACACTCCTGAAAAAGAGTTTACAGAACTGGATTCAAAATACTCATTTGAATGGTGAAGAATCTTTGGATGTCTACAAATCCTTAGAATTATCCATTGAATGGGAGAAATACAGCCCAAGTGCCAAAACTGGGCACAGGGGACACTTAAGTGCCAAAAGTTAAGAAAGTGACACTTAAGTGCCAAAATCGGAGTAAAATGGATCACTGAAGTGCCACTCCGGCCAAAATGCTGACTTAACAATTTTCCGGCAAAATAAGTGTAAAACGACGTCGTTTTACACTCGACATGGCTAGATGATACAAAAACGACGTCGTTTTGGTATTGACGTGGTAAAAAATAATGTAAAAATTAATTAAATTAAATTTAAACTAAATTTATTTAGAACATTTATAAATAAAAAATATTAATTTAAAAAAAAAAAAGGAATGGGGTGGGTGAGGGCTAAGCCCTCGCCGCCGCCTCCCCGCCACCGGAAAGGCCCGCGATAGAGGGGGAGGGTCAATGGGGTCACTAGGCCCTAGCCGGGCCGACGACCTGGCCAATCGGCGGCGAGGGTTGCGGCCCTCGCCCGGGCATTTGGCGGGGTTAGCGGCCCTTGCTCGGCCGAGTCAAGGGTCACCGCCCTTGCATGGGGTTTGCCTCAATGGGTGGTGGCCCTTGGCCCGGCCGACCGAGGGCCGCAAACCCCGTCGAATTTGGGCGAGGGCTCGCGGGCCCTCACCACCGATTGGCCGGGGTTGCGGCCCTTGGCCGTGGCTCAGCGACCCCGCCGACCCTCCCCCTCCGTCGCCCCTTGCCTTTAAAAATAAAAATAAATATTATTTAATTATTTAATTTATTTTTTTAAATATATATATATTTTTATTTTTAAAGAAATTTAGTTTTAAAAGAATTTTTTACCATGTCAGCATCAAAATGACGTTGTTTTGCACTTATTTTGCTGAAAAATCGTCATGTCACCATTTTCGCCGGATTTTCACTAGAGTGGCACTTAAGTGTCACTTTCCTAACTTTTGGTACTTAAGTGTCCCTCCATGCTAAGTTTTGGCACTCCAGGATGTTTGGTACTCTCCATTGAACCATAGTCCATTGGGACAATTTTGAGTTTAGGGATTTGTGTAAGGATATCCCAACCAATAATAATATCTTTATTTGGTGAACTCGAGTCAAGAATTTTGGTAGTGACTGAACACTGAGGAAAAACCTGTATGGTGATGGGTTTGCTTCGTGCTTTTGTAGCAAAGGTATCTCCAGATGTAGAATTAAAATACTGGGTGGATGATGTCTAGTATTTTTTTGGAAGTATATTTGTATCAAGAATAGAAGCACTAGCTCCAATGTTGACAAGGGAAATAAGAGAAATAGATTTATCATACTAAGATGGGTATATTTTAATAGAGAAATATGGGAGGATAGAAGTAGCGTATGCACAAAGGTCTTTGATTGCGGGAGGTTCAGAGAAGAAGAATACGTTTTCTTCCGGTTCTCCTAATGAGCTTTTATTGTCACTAGTTTGTGTCACACCTAGATAGCACAGATAGTGTGTTTGGTTGGTTCGTCTTCTAGGGAGAAGACTGATTCAACATTATCATCCTAGAGTGATACTCTAGTTTGCTTCTCTATCTTCTGGATTAAATGGGAATGTCTTCCTTAGGCCTTTGGACAAGTTTTGGCAAAATAGCCTTTCTTGTTGCAAATGCAATACCTGTCAGATTTTCTACGCCTTCTAGAAGAGCTTCATTTAGAGCATCTTTTTTGCAAGAATCGCCATTTGCGCCTTTTCTTTATATATCATAAGGAAAATCTTCTGAAGTGTCTTTATTTTTTGCATCGATCTCCACAAAAAGGATCATCACAGTAGTCTTTCTTTGAGCATTTGATTCTTAAGTCGGCCTTTGACAAGCCTGGTTAAGTTCCTTGCTACTCATAAGATAACTTCTGAAAGCCTTTTTTCTAATGCAAAAATCATCAAGAGCAAGATATATCTCCTGCTAAAGTCCTGAACATTTGCAACAGTCGTCTACTTATTTTGAATGGACCTTTCCACCATTTGTCCAATTTCTTTTGGAATGGAAGCCAAGAAGACCTATTTTAGGCTAAGACAAGCTCTCAAAGCATAAAATAGTTTAAGCATTTCTTGGAAATGCTTATTGAGATGCTTTCTTCGTAGAGTGTAGCACTCCTTTTCAAAAAATCTCTTCTTCTAAACTTAAGGAGATCTTCCGGTTTACCAATAAAGAATTTGTTATTGACCCGGATCACATAATGAAAATTTGTTTGAAGCAGAGATGTCATTTGATCTTGGTTAGAAATAGTTCTCCACCAATCTTTTAAGCTTCCAGTGAATCTGCTCACGAACTCGATCAGTATGTCATACCGGTGTTCACAAAAAGTGCTTTGGTATTGAGCCAAGCATGGAATTCTTGTGATCTATCTAGCCATTTAGAATATGGAATGTAATGATGATGTACTACTTCTAGCTTGGATGAATTTGATTCCATCTCTACTTTAGGGGGATCAACCATAAAGATAACAAGCACACGAGATACTGGTGTTTGTGGTTCAGAGGTTGAAATATTTTTAGAGGACAAGGAATCTAGTTTTGGGGTTGATTCAGAGGTGTTTTGCTTGGCAGAGTCAAATGCAGCAATAGTTGGTATACTTTGTATGCTTTGATCTCACAGGAAAGCCTTAAGTGGGTTTGAAACCATATGAGTAGAGAGAGGTTCCAGAAAAGGTTTAAGAGCTGGCTTCTTTTCTTCACCGATCTTTTCTTACTTTTCTATCTCTCTTATACGGTTTCGAAGCATCACAATATCCCTTTGATCCTATTTTGGAGTTTCGTCAATAATTGAAGCAATTGATGTAGACTTAGAAGGGCCCACGTTCATTGGAATTGTTTGCAAAGGCTGAGAAAATGGATTTGGAGGAGGAATAAATTTTCCATCCTACCAGAGCTTGATTTGTCTTCTCAAATTTTCCATTTCAGCCATATGATCTTCCAAGTAATGATGAGAAACGTATCTTCTAGATTTCATCTGTTGAAGTTTCTTTTAGAATGTCTCAAGCAATTTATTTGTGACCAAAGTCATTTGATCAACCTTATGGTCGACATGATCAAGACGAGCTTGGATAGTTGAAAGTTTTGTGTCAATTGTCTTGAGAACATCATTCTAGGCCAGAGCATTCTCTAACTGCTAATTTAGGACGGCTTCAGCAACCGTAACCTTTTGTTGTCTTCCATGGTCATCAATATCTATGGGATTTGGGAGCTTAGGGATGTGACGAAACCAATTGTGAGGATCTGTAAATTCTTCTAATGCTAGAAATGGGGCACTAGATCTTTTCAAAGGTGGGAAGTTTGAGGGTTGGTTGGAACATCCAGATATATGAAAGCATATAATTCCCAAACGACGTCATCAAAAAGATGTAAATAGTTATCATTTAAGTACCAAATTTTATTCAAAGTGATCATTTGAGTGCTAAATTTTATTGAAAGTAATCACTTCAATGTTAGTTGTTGTTAAAAAGCGATCACTTCAGTGCCAAGCATGCCATATAGAAATGCCACGTGGACTAGAGTTTTTAAAAAAAGTTGCCAAGTTATATTATAATTTTAATTATAAATGACAAGTAATCAATTTAGTTGGAATTTCTCACCATTGGCACTTAAGTGATCATTTTTTCTCCGATTTAGCACTTAAGTAAGCCAACAAAAACTCTTTTTTCCTAAAGTGAACGTTGTACATAGCTTTTGGCATTTCTAATGTGCTCATCCCTACAAACACGCGTGAGAACATTTTTGCATGCTTCTGCAATGTTGAAAAGGCAAAGAGTGTGGAATGATACTAGAGATAAGCAAAGAACTTATGACGTTGATACAAATTTATCAGAGACTATATTAGTTGGAAATTTGAATGTGATGCAGTATTTCTTTTTTGCTGAAATCAAATGTCATGTACGTGCTTTAACAATGATGTGAAAAAGGAAATTGATAATGTGATAAATTGTTATTTGATTCTGTTCATATGTTGCTTATGAAAGATGTATCTTTCTAGGTGTTGGAAGGCGCAATGAAAGTACAATATTTTTACTTAGAGAGATCGCCAAGGGAAATTTTAAATCTGAATCCTTCAATATAATTTATTGGATCACTTAAATAATATTGACTGCTTCACTTTGCATCATATCACCAAATAAATCTCCCCCTTAGGTATGAGCCTTCTGTGTCAGACTTGTTTTTTCTTTTTTCTTTTTGATAAGTTATCCTTTCACACTGATAATATCTCCACTCAAATCTCCACCTTGGCCCAACCAAGTTCGCAAAAATACAACTTCTGCCTTGACTCCTCCTCAATGCGAAGCTCAACAGGAAAACACCATCTGCCACCTCGATTGGGAGTCGCGTCGGATTTCTTTCCTTGAAACATTCACCCGATTACAATCCACATATTTTGGAGAAAATATTAGGTAGGTGAAGGCGAAATGGAAAAAAAAAAATTCATATAAAAGTCCACATGTGTTGTCCACGTGTAATTCGGGTCCCATATTTAGCAATTCAAAATTTTGCTCTTCCCCCTCCTTTCCTCTGTTCTCTCTTCCATAGACCCTGGCCCACCTCTCTGCACACACTTTGATGCTCTCTCTCCTCTACTCTCCTCTACAGACTGTCTCCCTCCTCTCTCTCCCCATTCGTTGTTCCGTTGTGGGGAGAACAAAATCGCGGAGGGCTCAGAGAAAAAAAAAAAAGGTTCAGTGCTTTCTCTCTCGTCATCACCCCTCTCGTCCAACAAACAAAGCGAACCGCAACGCCGACGCCCCTCTGCTAGTTGCCTCTATCACCCCCGACTCTAATGCTGATGACTCCGCCTCCACCTACATCCTTGATGCCGATGCCGACGCCCCTTCGCCTCCCTCTTACGACCTCCACTCTGCGCTCTCTCTCTCTCTCTCTCTCTCTCTCTCTCTCTCTCTCTCTCTCTCTCTCTCTCTCTCTCCTCTGCGGAGTGCCACTGCTGGCCAACCCCAAGGCCGACAATCCCCTTGTTCGCGTTTTGGCCTCCCTCTCTGCGAGCGAAGGTCGCTTAGCTCACTCTCTCTCTTTCCATCGCGAAGCGCCCCCTGCTCCTGAACGCGGACGCCGCCGACACCGTTGCCTCCTACCGTCGCCTCCCCAAGCCCCACCGATAGGCACCCCATTGGCGACTCCCATACGTCCGAAGGATAGACTTTTTTTTTGTGGATTCTACTTAGTAGAATTCAGTGCGATGTTAATGTTTAAGTTTATAGATACATCTGTAGCAGGTATTGCTTTATCTTACTTGTTGCTTACTTGTGGTGTTATTCAAATAGTTAGTGAAGATAGGAAGAAAGTGAAACGGCGGTATCTTTTGATTGACTTAGACATGGAGGAGCTACAACTACGTTTACTTTTGTGGTTCTCCCCAGCTTTACTCTTTTACTATTTGAGCATGGGACATTACTTGGAGATTTTGTTAATTTTCTCTTTGGTAGGGTAATGGACGGTGGAGTGGATTAAGTTTTTGTTCTGCTCAATTGGATTTACTAGATAATTGGTGTAAGGTCTCTTTTTTATTCTAATGTCCAGCTCCTGGTGTAGATGAAACCACTATCTCTTGCTGTTGGCTTCCTTTTATGAAGTGATCCGATAGGCCATAATTGTTCAGGCAATTTTATTTACTCCATTTGAAATTGTAGTCACTTGTTGCTGACTTGCTGTGTTATTCAGATAGTTAGTTTTTTTTTTTTTTTTTTTGGATTCTACTTAGTAGAATTCGGTGTGATGTTAATGTTTAGTTTATAGATACATCCACAGTAGGTATTGCTTTATCTCTTATGCATGCATCTACGGCAGGTATCTTGGGCCATTTGTAGATTAGATTACTTTGTGTTATTCGGTGTGACTACATTATGGTCTGGTGCCATGGGGTTGAAATTGATCAGACAGAGAGGCTCACTAGTTTGATCAGATGGCTTTCGGACATCTATTAGCATTGGAGAAGAATATGAAGGAAGCATAAAAGAAGTGCGGATGCCTTTGAGGAAGGTGGGTTCGGTTGTTTGGTGTGATTGGAAAGGGGACAAGTGCCAAAAAGTCCTAAATCTTTTGTCTTTGTGTCAATTTAGTCCTAAACCTTTTTTTGGTGCTGATTTAGTCCTAAACATTTTTACGGTCAATTTTGACCGGATTTTGCTAACTAAATGCCGGCTAACTGACGTGGCCTGATTGGCGCTAACGTGGACAACTTTTAATAATATTTTAATATTTTTGAATATTTTTGAATATTTTTTACTTTTTTTCTGTTTTTCTTTTTACTTCCTCCGGTCGGTCGTTGGAGCTCGGCGGCCGGCCGAGGCAACGGCCAGCGAGGGCGAGGTCAAGGTCGACCTCGTTGGCCACCTGCTGCCTCGCGCGGGGCAGCGAGGGCAAGCCTTACCCGCCCGACGCGAGGCTGCCCTCGAGGCCTAGGCGGCGAGGCTTGCCCTCGTCGGATCGGCAAGGCTTGAGCCTCGCCCATGGCCGGCGGGGGCGAGGGCGAGGAGGCGGCCTCGCTGTAGTCGTGTCGTCCCCGCTCGCGCACCTGTCCATGCGTCTTCGCCTTTCATGCTCGTCACCCGTGCCCTGCTCGTCGTCCGCCGGAGCTAATCCAGCCACCTGCCATTGCTGTCAAGCTGGTCTCGCGCCGAGTTGGTGGGGCTCGCCCTTGCCAGCCATGGGCGAGGCTCGACCCTCGCTAGATCCGGTGAGGTCGAGGTCGACCTCGCCGGCCGTCGCTTCTGGCCGGTCGCCGAGCTCCGGTGACCGGCTAGAGGAAGAAAAAAAAACAGAAAAATAAAATAAAAAATAAATCGAAAATATTAAAATATTATTAAAAGTTGTTCACGTCGGCCGGCCGGCGTCCAGTCAGCAAAATCCGGCCAAAATTGGCTGGAAAGGACTAAATTGGCACAACGTAAAAATGTTTAGGACTAAATCGGCACCAAAAAAAGGTTTAGGACTAAATTGGTACAAAGACAAAATGTTTAGGACTTTTTTGGCACTTTTCCCAATTGGAAAGAGAGTGTTGAAGCTGTGTGAGACAAATCATAGAATGGCCCAATGTTGCTTTTACCTACTAATTTGCGGCATACATAAGATTAGATTAGATTACTTTGTAGCCAGGCCTTCCCATTCTCTTTAGAAAGATTTGGCTATTTGGGTGAGACATCTCTAGTTAGGAGAGCTCGAGAATAATGCAAGATGTACTCTGCGTTTGGTTTAGTAGTCTCATTAAATCGTTTGCGCAACTAGCGGTACTCAGAATGATCTTATGACATAGGGATTGAGTTAGAAAGAACACAGGCATCAAGACTATGCAGTAATCCTCTGTCCCACCAGATGAATACACTAGATCTTGATATTGCCCCTAGATCTGCACCAACTCATACACGCTGATATCCACTTCTTGAGCTTTTGCGAGTCTTTCACCTTCCGGAGGACGATCGTGAGGAATCGAATGGTGTGAACTAGAAAAAAAAATGGATAGAAAGCCGAGCCAAACATACATGGATCACGTAACCACTGGGAACTGTTGGAGAAATCTCTCTAGAGTGTTTTGAAGTTGACAAAACGTTTCTATCAGTCTAGTCTGGAAGCTGTGCAGACCCTTGTACTTAGAGTCCGAAGACTTTCAGATCACCAAACTCAGCACACAAGGCTCAAGACTCAAGACTATTCTCATTGACAGTTTCTAATCCAGTGACGAAGGCGATCCATAGCTAAAGTGTTTGGTTAAGGATTTGGTCTTATCGACTGGAGAAGATCTCTTGGCTGGATTTGAAATAACGGATTATTTATTCGAAATCAAGATCGTTTGAAGATCCGATGATTGACGAAATATTCTTGGAAAGTTCTATTCTTGGAAACCAAGATCCTGATTGTATGGGCGAACATGATTGATGGGCTATCGACATGTTCCTTTAAATAGCTCGAATGATCTTCTTAATTGATTCTGTCCAACGGGAAGATTGGAAGAATTCCTTTGGTAAGTGCCAACGGGTATGATGGCATAAAGGAGTATAAAAGGAAGATGTTCCAGTTGTTCTAGTGCGTGCTCGATAGAGAAATTCTAGAGTCTGAAGCTCCTTGATTACTAGTCAATTCATATTGAGTGAAACTGTACACACAAAGAGAGTTTATACTTAGTGATACCTTGAGAGAGTGTGATAGATATTCTACACCGAGAACTCAAGGAAGAACAGTACTATAATATCTCTTTGATCATAGTGGAATCCAGCCAGTGGGCTGTCAGTGCAGAAGAGTAGACGTAGGCTTGAAATAAGCTGAACCACTATAAACCTCGTGTTCAATTTTCTCTTCCCTACTCTCACTCTTACATTGATCGTTGTTTGTTTATTGATGAGAAAGTGTCTCATTTCTATCAACTATCTAGTATTGTGTTATTATCGTAAGAAATTACTCTTTATACCTATTCACCCCCCCTCTAGGTACTTATACTAGCCATATCAATTGGTATCAGAGCCCGTGTACTCACTTTATTTGGTGTGTTTTACTTCAGAGTAAAAGATCCATGGCTAGTATGCTAGCTCCAGGGCTGGTGGAAGGTCAAAGCAATACCAGACCTCCTTACTTTGATGGAAATGATTACAACATCTGGAAAAACAAAATAAAAGCATTTCTTCGATCAAAGGATCCTCTGGAATGGGACGTTGTAGAAAAAGGAATCACTCCTAAAGTTGCATATGTCTCAGAAAGAGGGACAGAATGTGACATCCTTAAATTCGACCCCGTTTTGATAAAGTGAAATGGGCATTTTGTCGACGTGCCTATGGCCCTTTTTCTCTGAGCTGATCACTCACGAGTTAACTAACCTATTGGGTGAAGTCGTTAAGGGATGTATCAGCTGTAAAATCCCTAAAAGCTACCTAATTGGTTGGATTGAGGTAAAATCACGTCTGATCGATTTTTAACCACGAAATTGAACTCGATTTCGGGAATCGAATTTTAAGCGCGTCATAATTCTTATTTTTAGGATCCTGTCTCATCGCTCGTCAATTTATTGACGAGTCCGAAATTTCAATAAAGAAATTATCGGAAGAAAAATTGAAGCCCGAAAGGAATTAGAAAGGGAAAGAGAAATGAAATAAAATAAGTGGAAAGGTAATATTTTATTTCCCTCTCTCCCTCTCTCTCCTTTTCTTTATTTTCTTTATTTTCTCTTTTCTCTCTCTCTCTCCTTTCCCCTTTCCCTTCCCCCTCGTGCGAATTCTTTTCCCCCACCGCCTATTCTCTCTCTCTCTTCCCTTTTGACCGGTCAATGCATATCCTCTCCTCTCTCTTCTCTCTCCTCTCTCTTCTTCCTTCCCCGCACACGACCGAACCAGCTTCTTCTTCTCCTTTTTTCTTCGCGAGCGAACCAGAACCAGAAGCTGCAGCTCCGTCGCCGCCCGTCCCGCTGCCGCACCTCCACTCGCACGCCCGCGACGGCCGCCCGCTCGACGTCGCGCGCGCCCAGGCGTGCTTCCCCGAGCGAATCCGCTCGGCCCAGCCCTGTTTCGCCCCTGTTCCGCCCCGACCAGCCCCCGTCCGGCCACCTCCGACCACCGCACAGCCCCGCCGGACCTCCCCCGCGTCCCCCTCACCCTTCGCCGGCTTCCCCTCACCGCCCTAGCCGCCGGAGCAGCCCCGATCAGCCCAGTCCAGCAAACCCGCGAGTGGGTTTCCAGCTGGTTTAAGGCCGTTTTGGGCGTTTCCGGCCAAGTATGTTATTCAGCATTTATAATGCTTTGTTGAGTTGATTTAATTATTTGATTGAGAAATCGTTGAGCATTGGTTGTCGGTATTGAAAGAAGATTGGTAATCTCTTGAAAGAGGACACGTGGGCTCGGTGAATTGGAATGTCACCTGGAGAATGCACGTGAGTTCAGTGGTTGAATATGTCACCTTGGCGAAAAGGTCACCTGAGAGAATGCACGTGGCTCGGAGACTCGGTATGTCCTCCTGGAGAATGCACGTGGGCTCGGTGACAGAGTTTGACATCTAAAAGGGCACGTGGGCTCGGTGAATTGATGCATCACTTTGGTGAGATAGCACCTAAGAGAATGCACGTGGGCCCAGGCATCTAAAAGGGCACGTGGGCTCGGTGAATTGATGCATCACTTTGGTGAGATAGCACCTAAGAGAATGCATGTGGGCTCGGTGAATTGATGCATCACTTTGGTGAGATAGCACCTAAGAGAATGCACGTGGGCCCAGGCATCTAAAAGGGCACGTGGGCTCGGTGACTTGATGTATCACTTTGGCGAAGAGGTCGCCTGAGAGAATGCACGTGGGCCCGAGGTTCGAGGCACGTGGACTCGGAGACTTGGAATGTCGTCCTAGAGAATGCACGTGGCCTCGCTTTTAGATACTCCTCCGTGGAGAGTGATTTGTATGACATGTAATCGACTGGTTCGATTTGTTATGAGTAAATGGGTGCCTATTGTGAATTATACTGACTTGCAGGTGAGATCGAGGCCAAGGTAAGTCCTCTCGCCCCCGCGTGTTTAGGCAGCCTATAGTATAATGGTTTATCTAATCGGGCTTAGTGGGGTAGAACTCGCTGAGACGTAGTCTCATCCCAGTTTGGGGAAAACCATTTTAGGACCCCGTTGAAGAGCTGAGAAGGAGGAATCCGAGAAGGAGGACTCGGAGACGAATCTTAAGGAGAAAGATTTTTGGAGGAAGAAGGCAATCTTGAGAGGGGCCTTGAGTACGGCCCAGTTCGTCTAAGTTTCTGTCTTCTTTTGAGATCTCCATTTTGATGTGAATAGTTTTGAAGTGGTTTGTGTTTTGTATAAAAGTTTGGTTATAAATTTAAATATGAAAAATATGGCCCTGCTTTTCTATCCCATCGTTTTATTGTCTGGGGATTTTAACTGCTTCCGCATGTTTTTAAAAATTGAAAGGGTCGGCGATACATTGTCCTGGGATATCGCATTATAAAATCGACTAAATAGAAGGATGTGCACGTGCCCGAGGATCGGGGCGTGACATCCCCTTTTTGTGGTATCAGAGCGAAGTTGAAGATTGGATTGATAAGGAGTGTTGACCATGGGATAGTTAGTAGGAAAGGCCTTTAAATTCATGCTGGTGCATGTCTGTGTTAGCTGAGTGCTAAAATTGTTTATTGTGTGTGGATCGCTCACCTTCTAATCCAGTGTGGGTTTGGAAGATGGGTTGCAGTGTAAGACTGAACCATGAGTGAGTAGGAGTTGAGAACTCCTAGTGAGAGGACAATGTCCTTTGTAACTCGGGATGATGCACTGACAAAGGTCGGTACCCGAGGTGGTTGTGGCAGAGTGTCGACTCTGGCCAGCTCGAGTGTAAGAGTACCACCGTAGGTTGGTACTAGTGTAGCAGCGTCGAATGATCCTAAGTTCGATAGGATCGTTCTGATGCTAGTGTTCCTTGGGAATTGGATGAGCCAGCAAGCTCAGGATCAAGCCGCCGTTGTCACCTCACATGCTGAGATCCAGAGTGGAGATGTGATCCAGGAGTGAGTCATTGCATTCAAGTCGAGGTATAGATCCAGTTCAGGCAGAAATGGAAATCGGTCAGGGAAAAGACCGAGGTCGAGAGAAAAGTATTCTATTCCACTCACGAGGAAGGATGGAGTAGTCAAGTCAGCACCGAGTCAAATAGATCAGGTTGTTTTCAGATGTGATGATGGAGATCGTTATTATGTCCTTCATAGGACGCGAAATTGTTTCGAGTATAGCCAACAGGGATATCTGGTCGGGAGTGGTCCTAGCATAATGATGGGGCAACCAGAAAGAGTGCATGCTTTCGCCTAATAGAAGATAGAAGATGCACTAGATAGGTGTCAGAATTGTAGAAGGAAGTATGGATAAATCTAGTGTTCGAGTATGACAAGAACATGTTGTGATGATGACTAGCATGGCCATCAGGTGAAGGATTGTCAGTGGAAGTCCAAGATAGCATAGGCATCGCTACTGCGGCTAGAACGCCACTAGGATGGCGAAAGGAATGGGATTAGAATTGATCTCGCACCGATTAGAGAAAGAATGTATTGGAGGTGATTTTATCAGAGTAACGTAGCAGAGTTTTGTGCTTAGTTGGTAGAACTTATATTGTTGAAGTAAAAGTGAAAGAGAAGGGAAGGGAATCACTAGCAATAGTTGTGCTTGACTAGTTGCTGAGGTGTGAGTTTGACACCACATGAATAGTGTGAGTTCATAGAGCATCTGGTGATAAGGAATCATGGTCATGGAATAATCCAGTTTAGTTTATTAGTTGCGAAAATAGCAAGATTATTAAGAGTCGAAAAGAATCTTCGATTTCATTAATCTCGTTGGCTAAAGACAATCCATTTGTTAGACGGAGGTTGCCAAGATTGATTTGACAGCTGTAGTGGATGTGTCAGTTGAGAAATAGAATGAGAAGAGGGTGGCCGTGATACAGAAAATTTCTAAGATGGTTCCAAAGGAATTGCTTGGGTTACCGCCAGAAAGAGAGATTGAAATTGCAATTGAGATAGCACCAGGATAGAGCCACTCTCGAAGGCTTCTTACCAGCTGTTGTTTTCTGAATTGGTAGAATTGAAGATGTAGATGTGAAGATTAATGAATGAGGAATTTGTGCATATCAGTGCATCACTTTGGGGAAACATTAGTTTTGTTTGTGAGAAGAAGAAAGATGGTTTGTTGTGAGTGTGCACCGACCATCGTCAACTCAATTAGGTGAAGATCAAGGACAAGTGTTCTTTGCCAAAGATCCATGAATGGTGTGACTAGTTATAAAGAGTATCGATGTTTTAAAGGTCGACTTGAGATTATGAAGTCGTTAGTTACGAACTAGGAAGGATGTTGTACGAAAGACAGCTGTTCGTACTTGATGTGGTCTTTACGAGAGTATTGTAAGATCGTTTGGCATGGTGAACACTCCAGTCGCTGTCATGGATTTGACAAACAGAATGTTCAAGGAATATCTAGATCAGTTTATGATCGTGTTCATTGATGATATCTTGGTCTATTCGAGAAGTGATGAAGAGCATGAGAATCATCTGAGAGTAGTACTCCAGACCTTAAGAACTCATCAGCTGTATGCTAAGTTTAGCAAATGCGAGTTTTGGTTGACTCGTGTTGCGTTCTTAGGTCATGTGATTTCCAGAGAAAGAATCTCCATCGACCCGAGCAAGATAGAAGCCATGATCAATTGGCAGAGACTGACATCAGTGTCAGAGATCAGAAGTTTTCTGGGGTTAGCAGGTTATTACAGACGGTTTGTGGAAGGGTTCTCATCGATAGCGTCGCCTCTGGCAAAGCTCCTGAAGAAAGAAGAGAAATTTGTATGGTCAGACAAGTGCGAGCGTAGTTTCCAAGAGCTGAAGGAAAAGCTGACTACCGCACCTGTGCTGACGATTCCATCTGATCCTGGAGGATTCGAGATCTATAGCGATGTGTCATTTAGGGGATTGGGTTGCGTGCTGATGCAACATGGCAGAGTTGTTGCATACGCTTCCAGGCAGTTGAGACCTCATGAATTGAATTACTCGACGCATGACTCAGAACTCGCAGCCATCATATTTGCGTTGAACATTTGGAGGCATTACTTGTGTGGAGAAAAGTTTCAGATCTTCACGGACCGTCAGAGTCTCAAGTATTTGTTCTCTCAGAAGGAGTTGAACATGAGATAGCGTCGATGGATGGAATTGTTGAAGGATTATGACTGTGATATTTTATATCACCCGGGAAAGGCGAATAAGGTTGCCGATGCATTGAGTAGGAAGTCTTCAATAGCGCAAATCTTGGTTAAGGAGTAGAACTTAATCGAGAGAGCTCGGGATTCGGAATTCAAATTTGAAGTGGGCCACCTTTCAAGTCTTATGGCCACCATCAGAATTGAACCCGGATGTCCAGGTCAGAATCAAGCAACTTCAACCGACAGATCCAGACATACAGAGAATTCTTCAGGAAGACGCAGATAAAAGGAAGGCTGATTTTCAGATTGCTGATGACGAAACTCTAAGGTTTCAAGGACGTTTGGTTGTACCTGACAATGTCGAGCTTAGAGAAGAAATTTTATTAGAAGCATATCGTAGCAGTTACAGCATTCATCCTGGAAGCACTAAAATGTATCAGAATCTACATCAACATTACTGGTGGTCAGGTATGAAGGCGGACATCGCCAAGCATGTGGCCAAGTGTTTGACTTGTCGGCAAGTAAAAGCCCAAAGATTGCAAGCCGGGAGGACTTCTGCAATCTCTCGAGATCCTAGAGTGGAAGTGGGAACATATCACGATGGATTTCGTGACTGGATTACCAATGAGTCAGAGATGTAACGATTCCATTTGGGTAGTAGTCGACATGTGGCGACAAAGTCGGCTCACTTCATTGCGGTTCGAAAGGACTTGAGTCCGGATAGACACGCACTGTATGTATGTCGGGTGGTTCGTATGCATGGAGTGCCGGTCACGATAACCTCTGATAGAGACCCAAGGTTTACTGCTGCTTTTTGGAAAAGCTTGCAGAGTGCTTTAGGTACAAAGCTTCAGTACAGTATGGCGTATCATCCTCAGACGGATGGCCAGTCTGAAAGGACAATTCAGACTCTTGAAGACATGCTGAGAGCATGTGTTATAGACGTCAAAGGAAGTTGGGAAGATCGGTTTCATCTGGTAGAATTAGCCTACAACATCAGTTATCAGCAGAGCATCAAGATGGCTCCATTTGAAGCGTTGTATGGCAGAGCATGCAGAACTCCAATACGTTGGGATGAAGTCGAAGAAAGGAAGATATCAGGCCTAGAGTTGGTTCAGTGATCAGTAGATGTCGTGGCAGTGATCAGAGACAGATTAAAGACAGCGCAGAGCAGGCAGAAAAGTTATGCAGATAAGCGCCGAAGGTCTTTGGAATTCCAAGTTGGTGATCACGTTTTTCTGAAAGTGTCACCAATGAGAGGAACTTCGCGCTTTGGTAAGAAAGACAAACTGAGTCCGAGGTACGTAGATCCGTTTGATATTCTTGAAAGAATCGGAAACCTAGCGTATCGTCTTGCGTTGCCGCCAAGATTGGCGCAAGTGCATGACGTCTTTCATGTGTCGATGTTAAGGAAGTACGAGCTTGACCCGACCCACGTGCTCAATTTCGAGGAATTAGACGTGGATGACCGTGTGTCATACGTGGAAAGCCCGATTCAGATTGTCAATCGTAAAGAGCAAGTTCTGCGTACAAAGACCATTCCGTTGGTCAAAGTGGTCTGGCAACACCACGGCATTGAAGGAGCGACTTGGGAGACTGAAGAATTGATGAGACAGTTGTACCCCCGCCTTTTTGAACAAAGTGTAATGGTTTAAATTTCGAGGATGAAATTTTTATAAGAGGGGAAGAGTTGTGACATCCTGAAATTCGACCCCGTTTCGATAAAGTGAAATGGGCATTTTGTCGACGTGCCTATGGCCCTTTTTCTCTGAGCTGATCACTCACGAGTTAACTAACCTATTGGGTGAAGTCGTTAAGGGATGTATCAGCTGTAAAATCCCTAAAAGCTACCTAATTGGTTGGATTGAGGTAAAATCACGTCTGATCGATTTTTAACCACGAAATTGAACTCGATTTCGGGAATCGAATTTTAAGCGCGTTATAATTCTTATTTTTAGGATCCTGTCTCATCGCTCGTCAATTTATTGACGAGTCCGAAATTTCAATAAAGAAATTATCGGAAGAAAATTGAAGCTCGAAAGGAATTAGAAAGGGAAAGAGAAATGAAATAAAATAAGTGGAAAGGTAATATTTTATTTCCCTCTCTCCCTCTCTCTCTCCTTTTCTTTATTTTCTTTCTTTTCTCTTTTCTCTCTCTCTCCTTTCCCCTTTCCCTTCCCCCTCGTGCGAATTCTTTTCCCCCCACCGCCTATTCTCTCTCTCTCTTCCCTTTTGACCGGTCAATGCATATCCTCTCCTCTCTCTTCTCTCTCCTCTCTCTTCTTCCTTCCCGCACACGACCGAACCAGCTTCTTCTTCTCCTTTTTCTTCGCGAGCGAACTGCAACTCGAGCAAGACAAGCTGCAGCTCCGTCGCCGCCCGTCCCGCCGCCGCATGACCGCCGCTCGCACGCCCGCGACGGCCGCCCGCCCCGACGTCGCGCGCGCCGCGTGCTTCCCCGAGCGAATCCGCTCGGCCCAGCCCTCTTTCGCCCCTGTTCCGCCCCGACCAGCCCCCGTCCGGCCACCTCCGACCACCGCACAGCCCCGCCGGACCTCCCCGCGTCCCCCCTCACCCTTCGCCGGCTTCCCCTCGCCGCCCTAGCCGCCGCCAGAGCAGCCCCGATCAGCCCAGTCCAGCAAACCCGCGAGTGGGTTTCCAGCTGGTTTAAGGCCGTTTTGGGCCGTTTCCGGGCCTCGGATCCGTGAGTCGCTTTGGGAAGAATTGTTCCTCGCGTCGCCGCCGTCGGATTGATCCGATTTGCGCGCGATTTGGTGAGTAATCTCACTAATCCTGGATTAGTTGGCTAATTATGCTTAAGGTTGGTTTAGATTTAATTAATTATGTTTAGGTTGTTAGATTAGAATAAATTAGTAATTATTAGTCAATTGTGATGCGATTTAGATAAATTGATTGCGCAATTAACAAGTAGACGTGGTCTACTAATTATTGGAAGTGCCTCGGGATTTTTCCCGACCCTTAGTGGGCTCCAATTAGGCTTTTCGGGCCTAAGTGGAATTTTTAGTATTTAAATATTAATTTTCAGAATTAAATTAAATAATTATTTATTTTCCGAAAATTCAACTGAGATGGCCCGAGACCGGAATATTGTGCTGATGACCGTGGTGAAGTCCGTTTATTTAATCGGGCTTTATTTTGAGCTAAATTGAATTTTTAATATTAATTATTTAATTTTCGAAATTAATTATTTAATTAATTATTTTTCAGAAATTAAGATGTTGATGGCCGACGACCGAAATCTCGTGCTGATTGTCGTGGCGCAGTCCGTTTATTTATTTGAGCTCTACGTTGTATGGAATTGAATAAATTGTGATATTTTAGGGATTTACCCTAAATTGATTGGAATCGATTGAGATTGAATTATTGATTGGTGATTGGCCAAGTATGTTATTCAGCATTTATAATGCTTTGTTGAGTTGATTTAATTATTTGATTGAGGAATCGTTGAGCATTGGTTGTCGGTATTGAAAGAAGATTGGTAATCTCTTGAAAGAGGACACGTGGGCTCGGTGAATTGGAATGTCACCTGGAGAATGCACGTGAGTTCAGTGGTTGAATATGTCACCTTGACGAAAAGGTCGCCTGAGAGAATGCACGTGGCTCGGAGACTCGGTATGTCCTCCCGGAGAATGCACGTGGCTCGGTGACGAGTTTGGCATCTAAAAGGACACGTGGGCTCGGTGAATTGATGCATCACTTTGGTGAGATAGCACCTAAGAGAATGCATGTGGGCCAAGGCATCTAAAAAGGCACGTGGGCTCGGTGAATTGATGCATCACTTTGGTGAGATAGCACCTAAGAGAATGCACGTGGGCCCGGGCATCGTAAAAAGGGCACGTGGGCTCGGTGAATTGATGCATCACTTTGGTGAGATAGCACCTAAGAGAATGCACGTGGGCCCAGGCATCTAAAAGGGCACGTGGGCTCGGTGACTTGATGTATCACTTTGGCGAAGAGGTCGCCTGAGAGAATGCACGTGGGCCCGAGGTTCGAGGCACGTGGACTCGGAGACTTGGAATGTCGTCCTAGAGAATGCACGTGGCCTCGCTTTTAGATACTGCTCCGTGGAGAGTGATTTGTATGACATGTAATCAACTGGTTCGATTTGTTTTGAGTAAATGGGTGCCTATTGTGAATTGTACTGACTTGCAGGTGAGATCTGAGGCCAAGGTAAGTCCTCTGCCCTGTGCGTGTTTAGGCAGCCTATAGTATAATGGTTTATCTAATCGGGCTTAGTGGGGTAGAACTCGCTGAGACGTAGTCTCATCCCAGTTTGGGGAAAACCATTTTAGGACCCCGCTGAAGAGCTGAGAAGGAGGAATCCGAGAAGGAGGACTCGGAGATGAATCTTAAGGAGAAAGATTTTTGGAGGAAGAAGGCAATCTTGAGAGGGGCCTTGAGTACGGCCCAGTTCGTCTAAGTTTATGTCTTCTTTTGAGATCTCCATTTTGATGTGAATAGTTTTGAAGTGGTTTGTGTTTTGTATAAAAGTTTGGTTATAAATTTAAATATGAAAAATATGGCCCTGCTTTTCTATCCCATCGTTTTATTGTCTGGGGATTTTAACTGCTTCCGCATGTGCTTAAAAATTGAAAGGGTTGGCGATACATTGTCCTGGGATATCGCATTATAAAATCGACCAAATAGAAGGATGTGCACGTGCTCGAGGATTGGGGCGTGACAAAGAAATTGTTGAGACCAGCGGAATGTCTCAGGAAGAGATAATCAAGAGACAAACTCTTGATGCAAAAGCTATATATTCTTTATATTGTGCCTTGTCACCTACTGAATATAACAGAATATCTTCTTGTGTTACAGCAAAAGAAATTCTGGGATAGGTTACATATCACCTATGAAGGAACTGATCGAGTAAAAGAGACCAGAATCAACATCCTTCTCAGGCAATATGAAGCCTTCAAAATGAGACCTGGAGAATCTATAACTGACATGTTTAGCCGTTTTACAGAAATTGTAAATGGTCTTGAAAATCAAGGACAACCAATTTTTGATCCCATGAAGGTAAACACGCTACTGCGTGGACTCTCCAAGGATTGGAATCACATAAAGACTTCAATAAGAGAGACGCAAAGAATCATGCCACTATCTGTTGACGAGCTGGTTGGAACTCTTCATTTTTATGAAGTGGAACGAATTAATGAAGACAAAGATCCAAAAGGTAAGAAATCCATTGCATTAAAATCAAATGATGATTATGACAGATTCTGAAGATGATATGGACGATGAGGAGCTTGCTTTCATGATAAGAAGATTCAGAAAGCTGAATAGAAAAGGAAGAAGATTTAACTTAAAGAAACAAAGCTTTCAAAGACAACAGACCAAGTCTGTTGATGATGATGAATCAAACAAAGATGTAGTTTGCTTTGAATGTAAGAAAAAGGGACACATCAGACCCAACTGTCCTCTTCTAAAGAAGAAGAAAGGAAAAGCTGAAAAATCTCGAAAGGCTCTCAAGGCCGAAACCTAGAGTGATACAGAGTGTGAAGAAAGTGATGATGAATATGCCAATTTGTGTCTGATGGCGCAATCAGACTCAGACTCAAACTCTGAATCAAACTCAGACAGTGAATTTGAGGTAAGTAATTTTAAAATTCCTATTAAGGTTTCTAAGTATATTGATGAGTTGTGTTTTAGTCTTAAGACTTCTCTTAAAAGGATTTCCGAACTTAAAAAGGAAAGCTCTGTTCTAAAACAACAGGAAAACGTGTTGAAAGAAAGAGTTAAATGTTTAGACATGAATGTTTCTACTCTTAAAGAAAGTAAAGAAAATCTTTTGAAAGAAAATGCTCTTTTAAAAATTGACTCATCAAATATTTCAAAGAAATTTTCAATAGGGTCCGAGAAACTTGAAAAACTTCTTTCAGCTCAAAGACTTTATTTCAATAAGTCTGGTTTAGGTATGACAACGGAAATTATTCCCTTGATTGATTTTCCTAAAGTAAAAGAAAGAATTAAGCAAAGACCCTCAAGAGAGGCCTACAAAAATCATTTCAAGAAGGTTTTTGTAAAGTCTGTAGGTCGAAATGCCCTCAGGTGTTCAAAGTGCAATAGCCCGGATCACTTTGAAAAAGAGTGTCATATGGTTTGGAAACTTGTTAAGAAAACATGGGCTAATACTGTCTATCTTACTAACACCAATGGACCCAAGAAAATATGGGTACCAAAGAAAGCTTGAGACTCTCTTTTAAATGCAGGTCTCCATCAAAGAAAAGGTGAAGTGGTATCTAGACAGTGGATGCTCAAGACATATGACAGGAGACTCAAATTGCTTTATAAAGCTCGTTCAAGTAAATGGTGGAAAAGTCTCATTTGGAGGAAACAACAAAGGAAGAATTGTGGGATTTGGAACTGTGAAAATGGGAAATCTCACAGTAAGTAATTTTTCCCTAATATAAGGACTCAATTGTAATCTTCTCAGCATGAGCCAACTATATGATATTGGTTTTAAGATCTTCTTTCAAGAAGGAATATGTTCTGGAATCAGTAAAGACTCTACTCAGTCTTTCATGGGTCGAAGGCATGGAAATATCTATCTTCTGGATATGAAACCGGATGAATCGCAATGCTTAATTTCAATTCAAGACGAAGCAAGCTTGTGGTATAGAAAGCTTGGTCACATCAATATGAAGCAGATAGCCAAAATCTCATCAAAGTAGCTTGTTCGTGGTCTACCCAATTTATCATACCAAAAGTCTGATCTATGCACTCCATGTATATTGGGAAAACAGGTAAGAAATTCATTTAAGCCAATAAATCATGTCTCTACTAATCATGTACTGCAGCTGCTGCATATAGATCTCTTCGGACCAACCAGAACCCAGAGCATTGGAGGTAAGAAATATTGCCTAGTAATCGTGGACGATTACTCCTGATTTACTTGGGTATATTTCCTTGCAAGTAAGTCTAAAACCTTCTCGTATTTTGAAAAATTTGCTAAAAAGGTTCAAAATGAAAAAGGATATGTTATTTCAAGTATAAGAACAGACCATGGAGGTGAATTTGAAAATCAATATTTTACAAAATTTTGTGATGAATTCGGCTTTAAGCATGTGTTCTCCTCTCCATACACTCCTCAGCAAAATGGAGTTGTGGAAAGAAAGAATAGATCTCTTCAAGAAATGGCTAGAACTCTTTTAATTGAAAGTAAGATTTCTTCACGATTTTGGGTTGAAGCTGTTTCAACAGCGTGCTATATCATAAATAAAGTCTTTTTAAAACCTATTCTAGAGAAAACTCCTTATGAATTATTCAAAGGTAAGAAGCCTATTATTTCATACTTTCATGTGTTCGGGTGCAAATGCTTTATATTGAAAAATGCAAAAGATCGAGTTGGTAAGTTTGAAGAAAGATCAGATGAAGGCATCTTCCTTGGATATTCTACATCAACCAAAGCCTACAAAGTCTACAACAAGAAGAGTCAATCAGTGGAGGAATCAATGAATGTCAAATTTCAAGATTCAATGCAAAATGAATCCAATCAAACTCAACATGAAGAGTCTGAACCTACTCCAGACTCTCCAAAGCTTACAACTCAAGAAGCATCTCAGACTTTGGAAGACTAGCATCAAGTTGTTCGTGAAGATTCAAGTAAAGAAAGAGATCATCAACCGGACAAATCAACCAGTAACTGGAAGCATAAGTCCAGTCATCCCAAAAATCTCATTATCGGCGAAATTAATGAAGGAATTCGCACCAGATCCAAAAGGCACGAAGAGTCTAGTGATGTGGCTCTCATCTCTGAAATTGAACCAAAAAGCATAGAAGAAGCTTTGTCTGATGAAAGCTGGATTGAAGCTATGCAAGAAGAGCTCAGACAGTTCAACATTAATGATGTCTGGGAATTGACATCTAAACCAAAAGGTAAAACTGTTATTGGAGCTAAATGGGTATTCAGGAACAAAATGAATGAGAAAGGAAAAGTCGTAAGAAACAAAGCAAGACTCGTGGCCAAGGGATATACACAAGAAGAAGGGATAGACTATGACGAGACTTACGCACTAGTAGCAAGGTTAGAAGCTATTCGATTATTGCTTGCTTTTGCTTGTTATAAAAATTTCAGGTTATTCCAAATGGACGTCAAAAGTGCCTTCCTAAATGGATTTATCCATGAGGAAGTTTATGTGGAACAACCACCAGGGTTTGAAGACCCAAAGAAGCCAAACTCAATCTTCAGACTGAAAAAGGCCTTGTATGGTTTAAAGCAAGCACCTCGAGCTTGGTACAACAGACTAAGTAAGTTTTTAATACAGAATGATTTTGTCAAAGGTAAAGTAGATACTACTCTATTTATCAAAAAGGAAAACAAAAGCTTTCTACTTGTTCAAATATATGTGGATGATATTATTTTTGGATCATCTAATGAAAGTCTGTGTAAGAAATTCTCTAAGTCTATGCAGGATGAGTTTGAAATGAGTATGATGGGAGAGTTAACCTTCTTTCTTGGACTTCAAGTAAAACAATTGAAGGAAGGAACTTTTATTCATCAAGAAAAATATGCTAATGATCTTGTCAAAAGGTTTGGACTGGAAAAGTGCAAAAAGACCGACATACCAATGTCAAGTTCTTTGAAGATAGACAAAGATGAAGAAGGGAAGAAAGTTTATCAAAAGCTGTACAGGAGTATCATCGGTTCACTTCTTTATCTTACTGCCTCTAGACCTGACATTTTGTTGAGTGTGTGCATCTGTGCTAGGTTTCAATCAGACCCTAGAGAATCTCATCTCAGTGCTGCGAAATGTATTATTAAATACGTTGCTTCATCTTCAAGCATCGGCCTTTGGTATCCTAAGAAGGGAGACTTTAATCTTCTTGGATATTCAGACGCAGATCTAGCCGGTTGCAGAGTTGATAGAAAGAGCACCTCGGGAACTTGCCAATTGCTTGGGAACAGGACAAAGTGTCTTGGTTTTCAAGAAAACAAAACACTATGGCTCTCTCTACAACGAAGCGAGTATGTAGCTCTTGGAAGTTGTTGTTCGCAAATTCTGTGGATAAAACAACAGCTACAAGACTTTGGAATTGAAGACTCGTGCACTGAAATTAGATGTGACAACACCAGCGCAATCAATCTTACCAAAAATCCAATCCTTCACTCAAGGGCAAAGCATATAGAGATTCGACATCACTTCATTAGAGATCATGTTCAAAATGGAGAAATCTCGATTCAATTTGTTGAGTCAAAGAGTCAACTAGTGGATATATTCACAAAGCCTTTGGAGAAGAATCAATTCGATATCATCCGTTCTAGACTCAACATTTTGAAGTTTGAGGAAATCAAAGTCTAGAGACTCTCAGACTTTCAGACTCAAACATTCACGGCTATAGACTGTAAGTTTTTTTAATATTCAATCTCGAAAAAGTACGTTCATTCGTTTAGTTATATTTGACTTATCTTTAATTTCCGAGAAAAATGGAATCGTGTCTTTTCAAAAAGATAACCTCTATTTAAAAACGGCAGTTATCTTTTTTAAAAAGGGACGACTGTTCACTTTCCTTTATGTCGATTGTTTTTTCCTTTTTAACTGAGTTATATAGAGTCAGTTGTTTTCTTCGCTTAACTCCAAAACCCTAAAAAGGCATTCTCCTCCCAATCCTGTCTCGACTTCGTATTCATCTTCGAGAAAGTTGTCATTTTTTCTTGGGAAAACGAGTCAAGGAATCTTTCAACGACAAGAAACGATGTCTTCTTCTAGAAGGTCTTCAAGAATCGCAAGCAGGGGACCACAGAAAATGAGGGAGGGTCCTACCCTTTTCGATCTCACCGAGGAAGAAGAGTTACCGAGACAGCAACAAAGCTCGATTCACTCTCAGCCACGTCGATCTCCATTATCTACCCCACAGAGTGTGGATCAACTACCACGGGAAGAAATAATCGAGGAAGCAGACCCTGTAAGAGTCCAAAAACCCTCTTTTATTTACAAGCTCTATCGTGCTTTGAAAAGCATAAGTACACCGCTGAACTATATAGATGCCTTCCTTAAAGACAAAGGGTATGGAAATGAGTATGTCTTTTTGCGACGGATGGAGGATTTGGGAATTGCTTCCAAAGGTAAGGCTGAGGAAGCACTTGCGAACATTCCAAGTGACCCTCGTGTAGGGGGATTTAATCCGACTGACGGGAATGACGATGATAAACTGTTTAGAGAATTCCAACCCAGGATGGGTGTTGCTGCGAAAGTGAAGGGAAAAAGAACGGAGTTGTTCAAATCGAAGGAACAGGAGGATCTGTTCTTCAAATTGTTGAAACGGGGGGTAATAAACCCCAGGAGCGTTGATTTTGATTTTCTGGATGCCATCAATGTGAACTTAAAGGATAAGTTCAATCTGCTTCAACTAGAGCAATTTTGCTCCGACACCACAGACGGCTATGCACAATTGACAGCATATTTCTATTCGAATCTCAGCTTTTTAGATGCGAATAGAATATCCTTCAGTGTTTGAGACCAAGACTATGAGGTAGATGTGGACATGTTGGCAGACATAATTGGAGTTGAAAGAGGACGATATCAACCGATCAAGGTTTCAATCGCTCGTACCACACTGTAACTTGTCAAAGACAGGAGTACGAAGGAAGAGTTACCTACACAAGAATGCATGCCATCAACATCTTACTGCACAAAATCGTGATCAACTGTCTCAGGCCAAAATCAACATCCAAGACAGACGTGTCTAATTCTGAGGCGAAATTAATGTACGCGATCAATTCAGGAAAGAAGTTCTCTCTTCCTCACACCATTCTCTTCCACATGTACAGAGCAATGGTGAAGGATAAGGGCCAGTTGCCTTACTCAAGTCTTGTGACCAAGATTTTCAGACACTTGAACATTGAACCTCCACAGACTCTTTGTGTTCGACCATGCGACAAAATGGTGGTGGGTTTGAAAATGCTGACAAAAATGCGTCTGAAAGAGCTTGATAAGGCAATGGAGAAGTTCAAAGTGAAAACTCCAGTTAAATCTCATCCAGTCTCTTTTGAGTCAAAAAGGAAAGGGAAGGAGCCCATGGGTGCTCCATCCAAAAAGAAAAGAGCTCTAATCTTAGAGGATGAAGATGAAGAGGATGAACTCACTATCTCTGCCTTGGCATTGAAAAAACTCAGTCGCTCTGTATCCAAATCAATAGAACGACAAGAGAAAGGAAAAGAAGCAGAGGAACAAGAACATAGAGAAGCAGAGGAGAAAGAAGAGAAAGAAAAAGAAGAAGAGGAGAAAGAAGTTGAAGAAGAAGAAGAAGCAGTCAAAGAAAAGTCTGCAGATGAAGCTGGAGAGAAAGGAAATCGAGATGCTGCTGAGCATGACTATCACTCTTCCCCAATTGAGGCCTTAGAAACAGGGGGAGATGACAAGCAAAGAAGGACTACATCATATCCTGTTCAAAGTGAAGGAGTGAGTCACTCGCAAGCAAATCTAGAAGATATTCAGCCTTCTCAAATGCATGAGGAAGGACATGACACCTCAACGCCTCATTTGGGCGATTACACCGAAGTTCCATCGTCTGCCTTTACTCCATCTGATAGAGCAAATGCTAGCACGCAGACGGACAATACCGCAAATTTTCGTCGGATCCTTGATCTTCTTCTGGAAATGCAAGGTCAAATATATGCTTTGGAATGTTAACTTTAAGTCCTAAGAATTCTGGACAAGCGTCTTCTGTTACCCTGTCGGATCAAATGCAAGACCTCGCTCATCAAATTCAAGCAAATGCCAAAGGAGTAGAGGTGGCACGTCTACGGGAAGACTTGAAGAGGCTGGAAGGCGTCGTACAGTCAATGGGAGGTTTCCAGATTGTGCGTGTTCCCAAGTAGACTTGACTCTTTCTCACCTTTTTAATGATGACAAAAAGGGGGAGAATTGCCAGCTTTGAACTAAACTGAACTTTGATTTTGAATCTGTTTTTAATTTCAGTTTGTTTGGATATTTATTTTTGAGTATGACTTGAGTGTGGAGTTGAAATTGACTGTTGCATTTATATCAAGTGTTATTGTATGGCTTTACTCATGAAAGACTAACCTATTTTCTGTGGATGCAGAGTCTAGTTGAGTTATTAATCTTTATTAGATATCCATACTGCTTGAGTAATGTTTTTGCAAGTCAAAGTTGTTCAAATCTACAGGAAAGTTTTGTCACCATCAAAAGGAGGGAGATTGTTGGAGAAATCTCTCTAGAATGTTTTGAAGCTGACAAAACGTTTATATCAATCTAGTTTGGAAGCTGTGCAGACCCTTGTACTTAGAGTATGAAGACTTTAAGATCACCAGACTCAGCACACAAGACTCAAGACTCAAGACTATTCTCATTGACAGTTTCTAATCCAGTGACGAAGGCGATCCAGAGCTAAAGTGTTTAGTTAAGGATTTGGTCTTATCGACTGGAGAAGATCTCTTGGCTGGATTTGAAATAACAGATTATTTATTTGAAATCAAGATCGTTTGAAGATCCGATGATTGACGAAATATTCTTGGAAGGTTCTATTCTTGGAAACCAAGATCCTGATTGTATGGGCGAACAGGATTGATGGGCTATCGACATGTTCCTTTAAATAGCTCGAATGATCTTCTTAATTGATTCTGTCCAACGGGAAGATTGGAAGAATTCATTTGGTAAATGCCAACGGGTATGATGGCATAAAGGTATATAAAAGGAAGACGTTCCAGTTGTTCTAGTGCGTGTTTGATAGAGAAATTCCAGAGTCTGAAGCTCCTTGATTACTAGTCAATTCATATTGAGCGAAACTGTACACACAAAGAGAGTTTATACTTAGTGATACCTTGAGAGAGTGTGATAGATATTCTACACCGAGAAATCAAGGAAGAACAGTACTGTAATATCTCTTTGATCATAGTGGAATTCAGCCAGTGGGCTGTCAGTGCAGAAGAGTGGAAGTAGGCTTGAAATAAGCCAAACCACTATAAACCTCGTGTTCAATTTTCTCTTCCCTACTCTCAATCTTACATTGATTGTTGTTTGTTTATGAAGGAGAAATTGTCTCATTTCTATCAACTGTCTAGTATTGTGCGATTATCGTAAGAAATTACTCTTTATACCTATTCACCCCCCCTCTAGGTACTTATACTAGCCATATCAGGAACCACCTCATATCCATGGAGTGGCTAGCCATTTCGCTCGACCTCCAATCTTCAAGTTCCAAGTACGACACCGAGATGGCCACCATGGACTGGAGGTAAGTCAGCACCATGAAAAAGATGGTCACCCACGTTGTGGCCATCAGAATCCACATCAGAACCTTCTTCCTCAAGGGCAAGCCGCTCATGAGAAAGAAGATTGTGCTTAGGGATGCAATAAAAGAGACGGTGTTGTATAACCAGAACCTTGAGTAAACATATGGATTGTTTGCAGTCAATATGGATGTTCCTGCGTAGTATAAGATGGTGTTGTTGTATTTCTGATCGTTGTTCCACGTGCCGCCAGGAGGGCTAAGGCCAGCTTGGTAAGCCATGGCTGCGATCACAGTGGCAGTTATCTGTCGTGATGTGAAAGAAAGTTTTAAGGTTGTGAATGAAGAAATAATGTTTCACCTATATTTGAAAATATGAAGATCATCGAGTCAAAGTTAGTCATTTCAACAAATACACAAATTCAATTGATGGTTTTTCCTATATTTATCGAAATACAAGAAAATTGTGGCGAGCTCTCTCCAGAAATAGAGCTCACGGATTAAATTATGAAAAAACCAAGTGTATGATTATATACATATATATTTGAAAAAAATGAAGATATTTCGAAATTTGAACATCTTTTTATAAAGGTTGCTATTGTTGTTAGAAAGAAAATCAAAATCTAATAACTAAATGTGTGGAAAATAAAACACACTTATATTCTTGTCGCCGGCAAGGCTCACCCACGCCGGCCACCATGAGGGCGCCCAGCCGTGGGTGAGCTCGGCTCGCCAAATCTAAGTGAGGCCAAGCACGAAAAACCAAGGCAAGGCTGAGCCTCGTTCATCCGTCGAGGATGCTTGGTTGGCGAGGCTTGGCTTTGCCAAGGGCTAGCGACACTCCGACGAGGTTGCCGGCTCTCATTTGGCCGGTTGCCAACAACTAGCCAAAGAGGAAGAAGGAAAAGAAGAAAAGGAAAAAAAAAAAGAAAGAAAAAAAGAGAAAATATAAAAAATTATCAAAAAATCAAAAGAAATTCCAAATCACAAAAGAATTTAAAGTCTTACCAAATCCATTTTTATCTCGAGAAAAGAAATTTTGGATGGTTATCAAATGTTTTCAAATACTCAGAAACTCGGAAACAAAATGATTATCAAATAAATCCAAAGTTGTTGGGAATATTTGGAGAAGACAAAACATTGAGTCTTTTAGAAATCCTCTTTACTTTGTGTATTAGTATAGATAATTAAAGAAAATCACCCAACTACTTCACACTTAGATTTTCTTGAGTACCATTACTTTCTTAAATATTCATCAACTTGTTTCATCTCTTCTCACTATTAGATTTCTTATATTACCCTCAGTGTTTTTTTTTTAATTATAAGCCTTCTATTATTGTAACTACTGATCTTATTTTTCTAAATAGTTATTTAATTATGAGTAATTCAGTACATATGTAGAAAACATTTTTTAAGAAAGCATAAATATTTATTTCAAGCAACATAAACAATCATTTTTAGGAAAATATTTTCTAAATCATCCATTTTCAAGAAATAAATAGAGTTTAAATTAACTAGCTGTGAGTTATGATGTTAATTGTAATAACATGACCGATTTGATCTAAGTTTTCAGCAAATGCTACTCCAAGACATCTAGCTAAAGCATTACCATCAGAGAGTCGCGCTTCTTGATCCATTTCTCCTACTTGTCTCCCTTCTGCTTCCTGATTTTACCTGAGAAAGACGGTGGCGGAACCGCCTCTCCCAGAGGAGTATTGGTGGAGGGAGGTGCTACAGATGCTACGTCAACTACAACAGTTGAATTCTCCTCATTTGTGTTATCAACAATTGCTTGGTGAGTTTTGTGTTATCAACAGCTACTTGGTGAGTTGTCGATGCAGGGAATCTTATGGCTCTCAGAGCTCCAGCATGTACTAACAGTTCTCTCAATTCAATGACTTTGAAATCCTTTGGAAAATGTTCAACTATATCCAGAGTACAGAAGCCATTTCTATTCATTGTGTTCACATCCACTTCACTTCTTTGAAGCAGATATTTCACTGTCTGCACAAAAAGATGAGCTTCTTATCAATTATAAAAGAAACAACAAACAAAGAAATTTCCTGTAAGTTTCTTCAATCGATAAATCCATTGAAGTTTGAACGTAAAAAACTTGAGTCTATAGAAAAATGAGAATGGGCCGGATCTTATCTTCACGAAATGTTCAATTGGAATGCGATATCTAAAGTCGTTGCAATTTTGAAGCAATTCGAAGCAAAAAGGATTACCTCTATTTGCTTGTTTGTTGTGGCCAAATGCAAAATGGTATTACCCTCATCATCTTGAGTATTCACAAAATCACCATCTCTCACCATCTCCACCAGGACTTTCAGAGTCTCCAAACGATTATGCCTCACTCCTAGATGGAGAGTGGTTTGGCCGTGGCTCAACCTATGCTCGGCCACCTCCGATCTCGCCTTCACCAGCTCTATCACAATGTTGATTCTGCCTTTCATCATGGCTAGATGGAGTGGGGTCCTCCCATCTTCGTCATGGACAAGGCATGCAAGGGGGTCTGATTGTAACAATTCCCTCGCTATTTCAATGTATCCGTTCGCAGATGCCAAGTGAAGAGGCGTACGTCCCTACAAAGGTAAAGTGCTTGACTATGGAGCATTCTTATTGACGGACACGTTCATGTGATTTATATATATATTGCATTTTCAAATCAAATAGACCAAGCTGCTCAAATTCACTGGTGTCTGTAAGATCTTTTAGGTTGAATTAACCTGGAAACCCATAACTTGATTTCTGTCTGAATTTTGTTAATTTCCTTGAGACATATGATGGGTTTGATTTATCACAAATCATGAAAACTGGAGAACAAAATATTACATAACATGTGCTAAATCTAATTTGACAAGCAAGATAGTCTGATACCAAACAACCACAACAAAGGTTTTCGCTTCAACATACCTGCGAATCCAACTCCATAGCCAAATCCCTTTTATGAGCCAAAAGAGCCTTGGCAAAAGGTACATGACCGAGCATGCAGGCCACGTGCAATGGTGTCTCGTCGAAGCAAGTGACAGAAGCCCGAGCCAGAATGAGTCGGTCTTCTTGCAGCAACTGAGCTAACGACTCGACGCACCCGCCAAGCGATGCTTCATAGAGCCTCTTCTCTCGGCGTGTTCTTTCAGATGCTAAGGAAGCTTGTTGATGCAATTGCGCAGATGGCGACCTTCTTCTTGGGCTTGTGATCGATGGCATTGTTCGCAGCTTGTGGGTGAACTCGAAATCGCTCGGGTGAATCACCTAAAGCTTTCAGTCCACACACGATCTCTCTTTTTCTTTCACTAGATTGCCTTGGAGTTGGAATGTCAAGGGTTGAGATTGTTAACTATATATGAGATGCTATAACGTGAGTCTTACATAGCATTTACATGCTGGAAAGAGCAAAGCAGCGACACAAACGCATGGGATTAAAGAATATTTTGCATGCTTCCACAATGTTGAAAAAGTTAAGAGTTGAAAAGTTAAGAGTGTGAAATAATACGATGATGCAACCCATATTCAACACAAATTCATTGAACCGAGAAGATCAGCACGCATTTAAGATCGACGAGACTTTCATCGAAAAGTGCAAGAAATTTTGCTGATTTTACTCATTATATATAATGTTAAGTAGCATTATCTATACTTTCTCAGGTGGGAAGGTTATGATTAAGCGTGGGAGTGTGTTAATATTTTATCCAGGCATGCGCGCAACGCTCCAACTTTTCTATTATAATTTAGCTAAAGCATTGAAATTCAAATAAAGTGAAGTTGAAAGAACTAGGCAACCGCTAAACCATTGATGTCAAAAACAATGTACTTATCTGTTAGGCAGAACTAACAATGCAAACCTTCAGGAAATCGCCGCTGCACCCTGAATGGGAATGCAAAGGGTTCCGCGATGCCACCAAACCTCAAATGGGGTTTCACGGTTATTGACTCATTCCTTTCTTGTCTCCTGTCCTCCCAACCATCTTCAATAACTTAAACCCGCTGAAACGATGACTGCACCGATGGGAAAGAATCCGCTTCCTCTTTATTCGCAAGGATTAACGGTTTGGATGGATACAACATCGAATGGAGGCACCAATAAGATGAAAGGGGATCTCATCCTTACACCGACGTCGATATTGTGTGTACCGTTTGGATAATCCTTTACATGTTCAATTTTCAGGTCAATTGCGTGTTGTGTGATTGTCCAACAAGTTTGGCTAAAGATTAGAAGGAACTAAGGGAGTACAGAATTTCCATCTATGTACTTTCATAGGCACAAAGAATCTTCACACCTTGATAAGGACTCCTATGGCTAAAATGTCATTGTGGAGATTTGGGTTCACGTCTTACTCAGTCCTTAGTATTGATGGGGTATTTTGGAGGTTCGAGATTTACTTATCGAAGATGGCTTTTCTCATAGAAAGCGAGTGTTAGAATAATTAATAAAAAGGAAAATGTTAAAGAATGTAGTTAGGGTACTTGTTGGGCCTCATTAATTTTGCTATGGAAATATAAATTTGCATATTTGAACTAAGTGACTTTTTCGAAATTTGGCGTTGCTCAATTTTCAGCATATGCTGATACGCTTTTTTTTTTTTTAATGGTTACTGGTTTTAACTAGTGCCTCTGAGGTATTTTATTAACAAGACCCTTATAACATGGAGATTATCCGAATTAGTTGATCAAAATTAAAGAAGTATCATATTAACTCTGAGAAAAAAAGATGTCGAATAATGAAATTTAACAAATATCCTTACTCTTTAACATTTGCCTTTTTATTAATTCTTCCGACACTCGATTTTTCTATGACAAAGAGGCTCATTTTTGGTAAGTAAACCTTGAACACCCAAAATGCCTTATTGATATGATGGATCAGGCAAGACGCGAGCAAAATCAAATGAATGACTCGCATATTTTGCAATCTCCTTTCTTCCTATGTTGAATCAAGCCTTATAAGTACACACTTGTATTTTCGTGGGGCAAATTCACCAAATGATTACAAGATATTGTAGTTCCCATTTCAATTTATTGGAAGCTTAAAGGGGGCAAGTGCCTCCATTGGCCCCATGGTGAATCCGTCCATGCTGACAAGACAAATTCAAGATGATGTCAATTGGAGTATTTTCTCTGTAGATGATATGGTGTTGGTAGGTGAAATCCATGCTGGAGCTAACCAGAAACCTGAACTCGAAGGAAACTTTGTTAACCTTAAGGTGTAAGTCTAGGAATTATCGAAACTCAACGAAACCTCGAGAAAGTTGGACATCAAGGAGAACTGAGGACTGAATCCTTCCACCAACTTTGATCTAATTTGACAAAACTGGAGATCATGCCGAAGACACCTTGAGAATGCTTCGTAGGACATGACATTCAAGAGAAGAGGCAAGATTCGAAATCAATTAATGCAGGTAAAAGTGGGGACTGCCACCCAATCGAGGATGATATGAGAGGAGGTCGTTTTAGATGTTTCGATAACGTCGAACGGAAGACCTTTGGGTGGACGCCTCAGCGAGGAGATATGAGCAAGGAACGAAAGCTATAGACAGGAGGGATATTGGCACGAACTATTTAGACCTTGTAGAAGATCTAATAAAAGATCAAAGGTAGCGACTCGATAGGATTTCTATAACCTGACAACAATAGCAGGACAGAAAGCTTCAAGCTTTAAAGATGTCCAGTGGATTTGGGTCAGTTGAGCAACTAATCCATCAGACAACTGGATAGCAGCTACTCAGGCTAGAGACCGAGTTTGTAGTGAGAGTTACAGTTCTAATGTTCCCTTATATCTGCAGCCTTCATGTAATAGTGCTGTATCTTCCACATGAATGAGAATTGCAGTTTTTATGGTGAAAGACAGAACAAATTGTTTTGTTCCGTGCGGAATAAGTTCATGCTTTCATCAAGTGTCATCCTCTATAACAATCATTTGAGTCGG
Source organism: Eucalyptus globulus (assembly GCA_014182545.1). Classification (NCBI taxonomy): domain Eukaryota; kingdom Viridiplantae; phylum Streptophyta; class Magnoliopsida; order Myrtales; family Myrtaceae; genus Eucalyptus; species Eucalyptus globulus. The sequence continues at coordinate 58,601,296 of CM024719.1, forward strand.
CTCTCTCTTTCATTTCATGCGTCTGATCGCTCGAAATATTATTTTGAATAGTCTAATGAATCGAGTCTAGCAGAGATTTCAATGAAAATTATTATGTCCGGTGGTGAGAAGTTAAAGGGTACCATGCTTAAACAGAGTCGTGCTTCTAATCATCAAATGCGCATGAACTTGTACAGTTTAATTGACATGGAATTCTCAAGTCATAGACGGTAGATACACTCTAACCTGCAAGAGGTTCGGTCTCGTGCAACAGAGGCTTGAGATGGCAGCTTAATTGATCCCTCCATAGCAGAAACTTCTGGAAAGATAGATGTTTAACAGCAGCTAGGAAGGGAAGGAAATAGAAAACCAAGACAGACATTTCTAATCTCAGCATCAAATACTATTCAAACAAAGGAAACAATTATATAATGATTGCAGGAAATCCCATCCTGCACTACTAATTTATTTCTAGCCACCCTGCATCTCAACTGAGGACCAAAGTCCAGATTACTTCAATGCCGAGCAAAGATGGCCGAGTTGAGGACTGAGCCATTCCTGAGCAGACCTGGCCGAACTGGCTGAAGCTCTCTTCATCTAACAGTCATGTTCAAGATTTTATAGAGAACAAATTGCGGCAACTATAACCGTGTATTGTCCCGATTTTGTACAAATTTTAGAGGGAGATCATGCACGATTGCTCCAAGCGCCATATTAGTCTCTTCAATCGTTTACTATCCAAAGATTTCTCTAGCAGAATCTGTCTTACCCTCTCTGTAGGACAAATACCCTCTTATCAAACAGAAGTAGAAGAAAACAGAGCACCTCAAAACCCATCATCAACCCGCTCATCAGAATCACAAATTTTACACATATTGAACATGCCGCTGCCATCATAGAACAAAGACCGTTCAATTTACTCAATTGTCACACAGACCGTCACACTTCCTTATGCTTGTCTTCATCGTCTTCATCTGAATCCTTCTTCTCTTTCTTCTTCAAGTAACCTCACTTCCTCAGCACCCACACACATAGCCTCACCACATTCCCCATGAACACCACCCCCATCAGGCACAGCCAGCACACCACTGACACGTCCGTCACTCCTTCAGCATCCCCCACGTGTCAGCCAGCGATATGTTGTGCAGCGCTATGAAGTAGGTGATCACCTGCCCCGTGATCACCATCTGGGTCCACATCCAGCGTCGCCACTTTATTGGAAGCCTGCTCAAGAGGAGAAGGATGATGCTAAGGGAGGACAGGAAGGCCAGTGGGTTGAAGATCATGAACTGTCCATAGGCGATCTGCATTGGGAAAAATATTTGTGGAAAACGCCCATAAAATTTTTCCCGCCACTGTTTCTTTGAAAATTAAATAGGATAAAATACTAACTGAAAGCAGTAAAGATGAATAATAAATAACACCAGAATTTTAACGTGGAAAACCCTCCAAGGTGAAGGGAAAACCACGGGACCGTAGTCCACTTCAAACTTCCACTATGATAAATAATGGGATACAACTTCACCCAAAGGTAGATCTCTCTCTGTCTTCAATTTGTGGATCTGAACCTCTCACAAATTGAATAACTCACTCAAAGATAACTCTCTTTCTTGGAAGAAGAAAACTGTTTCTTCCGCTACGCTGCTCTATATTCTTGGTTTTTTTTGTATATTCTCCTCCATTGAGGAGGACTCTTATTCATAGGAGCAAATACAATCCCAAATAGAATTGTACGATACAAAATCACGTAGATTTATCTCCTAATCTCTCATGATTTTGTATATATAAGAATATCACTTTGATTTCTTTCCCAATCTCCCCTGATTTTCTAGATGTGGAAGATCACATTGATTTATCTCCCGATCTCTTTTGATATTTTCTTTTTCTTTTTCTTCTTTTTTTCCCTTTTTTTTCTTTTTACTTTTACACACTCACTACCATACTACTACAAATATACATAATTGCGTTGGCCTCTCCAATTGGGAGTGACCTACTCAACAAATCTCCCCCTCACGAGCAATTTGGATAAGGTGTCAAACTTGCAAAAGTTCGACAGGCTTGCATCTTCATTGTAGATAGATATTTTGTCATCATATCTGAGCCGTTGTTGTCAGTGTGTATTTTCTTTAGCTGTAGGGCTTTTTCTTCCAACAAATCACGTATCCAATGATATCTGATGTCAATGTGTATGGATCAGGAGTGGAAAGTTGCATTGTTGCTAAGGTGTATTGGGCTTTGACTATCTAAATACAAGATATACTTCTCTTGGTTGTGGCCCACTTCTTGTAGAAACTTCTTCATCCACAAGAGTTCTTTACATGCTTCCATTATCGCAATATACTCTGCTTCAGCACTAGATAGGGCAACACATTTTTGTAGTCGAGATTGCCGTGAAACTGCTCCCCCTGCAAAAGTCCTAGGTATCCCGATGTAGACTTTCTTGAGTCCACATCCCATGCCATGTCTGAATCCGAAAAACCTTCTAACATAGTTTTACCATCACCAAAACATATGCAGTTATTAGATGTACCACAAAGATACCTGAATATCCATTTGACTGCTGCCTAATGTTCCTTACCAGGATTGGATAGAAATCTACTTACCACACCAACTGCATACGCGATATCAGGCCTCGTACATACCATCGCGTGCATTAGACTGCCAACCGCCAATGCATAAGGGACTTTTTCCATTTCCTTCTTTTCTGTCTCACTTTTTTGGCACTGATCTAAGCTGAGTGTGAAATGATTTGCAAGTGGAGAACAAAATGCTTTGGATTTATTCATATTAAATCTTTCAAGAACTTTATTAACATATTGTTCTTGAGATAACCAGAGTTTACGATTCTATCTGTCTCGCAAGATTTCCATCCCAAGAATTTGTTTTGCGGGTCCCAAATCCTTCATCGCAAAGCACTTGCTTAATTCCTTCTTTAAGTTGTTGATCTTGCTTTTATCCTAGCCAACAATTAGCATGTCATCAATGTAAAGCAAAAGAATGAGGAAATTACCATCAGTAAATTTCTTGACGAAAACGCAGTGATCAACGGCGGTTTTGTTGAACCCATTTTCTTCCATGAAGGAATTGAATTTTCTGTACCACTGTCTTGGTGCCTGCTTGAGTCTTTAAAGACTCTTCCTCAATCTACACACAAGTTTTTCTTTGTCTTTGATTTTGAAACCTTCCGGCTGATTAATGTAGATCTCCTCATTTAGATCTTCATGTAAAAACGCGGTCTTCACGTTAAGTTGCTCGACCTCCAGGTTCAAGCTTGTTGCCAAGCCAAGGAAAACTCGGATAAAGGACATTTGAACTACATGAGAAAATACCTCATCGAAGTCGATATCTTTCTTCTGAGCAAATCCCTTCACAACCAACCTTGCTTTGTATCGTGGCTGTGAGTTACCTTCTTTAGTCTTTAATCTGAACACCCACTTGTTTTTTAAAGCTTTTCTTCCCTGTGGCAACTTGACTAAATCATAAGTATGATTTTCTTCTAAGGATTTCATCTCCTCTTGCATAGCTTTTAACCACTCCTCTTTATGCTCGTGGTATACAGCTTCTTGGTAGTTCTCTAGTTCTCCCCCGTCAGTGAGCATCACGTACTCATTGGGAGAATATCTACGACTAGTTGTCGTTCACGAGTTGATCTCCTCAATTGAGGTTCTGATGGGACCTGTTCAACAGTTGGTTCAAGTTTAGTTGAAGTAGTCATACCTTCAATCCTAGATTCAGCTTGCTTGTTGATAGGAGGAGCGATTGGGCCAAGATCAACTGAGTATTCGTCTATTGATGGAGATTTCTTGTGCTTCTTGAAGTCCTCAATTGTCTGATCTTCAAGAAATACCACGTCCCTGCTTCTGACTATTTTCCGGTTAACAGGATCCCAGAGTCTGTAACCGAATTCTTCATGTGCATACCACAAAAAAATACATTGCTTTGATTTCCCATCAAGCTTTGATCTCTCATCCCTTGGAATGTGAACGAATGCTCTACAGTCGAACACCTTCAAATGGCCATAAGAAACATTTTTACTAGTCTAGACACTTTGTGGTACCTCACCATTAAGTGGAGCTGAAGGTGATAGGTTGATTAAATCAACTGCCGTCCTCATTACCTCACCCCAAAAGTGGTTTGGCAGCTTTGTGTTGGAAATCATGCATATGATTTTTTCACATATGGTTCTATTTATTCGCTCCGTGACACCATTGTGTTGAGGTGTTTTTGGTACGAATCTTTCTAGTTTGATCCCAAGATTTTTTGCAATAATCTTCAAAAGGTCCTCGATATTCGCCACTCTTGTTTGAGCATACACACTTCAATCGCCTGCCTATTTCTCTTTCAACCTTCATATGAAATTGCTTGAAGATTTCTTGCACTTGATCTTTAGTTTTCAAGGCAAATGCCCACACCTTTCTAGAGTGGTCATCAATAAATGTTACAAAATAAAGCGCACCTCCAAGTGTCCTAGTTTGCATTGTGCATACATCAGTATGTATCAGATCTAAAATTTCAGCTTTTCTAGATGGTGGGGAATTGTGAAATGCTACTCTATGTTGTTTTCCCATAATGCGGTCGACACAAGTATTCAACGGTGTACCTTTTATTCTGGGTAGAAGTTGCTTTCCAGTGAGAATCTTAAGTCATTTCTCACTCATGTGTCTGAGTCGCTTATGCCATAACTCGGTGGTGACTCATTTCCCGATTACATTCACCTCTCCTCTACACGGCTTGAATTGTGTGATATAGAGAGAGTTAGTCTTTTCTCCTTTGACTATCACCAAATTACCTTTGGTGAGCTTTCATTTTCCATCACTAAAGAAATTGATGTAGCCTTCGTCATCAAGCTTGTCGGTAGATATAAGATTGTGGCATATGTCCGGAACATGTCTCACATCTTTGAGTAGTAGCCTACATCCAACATTAGTCTCCAAATAAATATTACCCATACCAATAATTTTGGATGTTCCTTCCTTTCCCATCTTTACGAGTCCAAAATCACTAGTGGTGTACGATGTGAAAAGATCTTGATGAGCTGTGACTTAGTAGGATGCGCCGGAATCAACTACCCATGTTGAATCTTGGGATGCAAGATTAATGGAATCATCACTTTGAATAATGATCACCTCATCTGCAATATTTGCAGTGTCATTCGTCTGGTTCTCGTTTGCTTTGTTGACGTTATGAGTTTTTGATTTTTCCACCTTTAGCTTTCTGCATTCTCAGATGAAGTGTCCCAATTTACCATAATGATGGCACTTCTTGTCTCGTCTGAAGTTGGATTGGGACCTTCCTCGTTATTTATTCCGGAAGTTTCGGCTTTTGCTCCTCCCACTCCGTTCTTGATTTTCTTGTTGATTAATGACAAGAGCTTCGAACTCAGGGTTGACTCCACTCTCTTTTCGCCAGGATTCTTCATTCAACATTCTATCTTTTACCACGTCCATGGTAAGCTTGCCATCAAGAGCCGAGTTGCTGACCGACACAACAAGTGTATCCCAGCTATTTGGCAAAGAGCTAAGCAGCAGTAATGCCTGCAATTCATCATCTAATGTCATCTTCATAGAATTGAGTTGGTCTACTATACTTTGGAACTCACTCATGTGTTCCGAGACACTACTCCCGTCTTTGTATTTCAAATTCACGAGCCGCCGCATGTGATTTGCTTTATTTTGCGCCGTTGTTCTTGCATACATTTTCTCTAATTTTTGCCGAAGAACACCAGCATCATGTTCATTAGCAAATTTTTGAAAAATGCTCTTATCAATCCATTGTCGGATTTGAGCGGCACACTTCCGATTGAGCACCATCCATTTGCTTTTGGACATTGTCGTTGGTTTGCCACCAGAAGACGATGCCAAATTTGGCTTCCATTATAGGATCAGACTCCTCGGACGTTGGTACTGGTACCTTCGTCGGTATCACAATTGGCCTCCAAAGATCTTTAATGTATAGCAGATCCTCCATCTTTGGTTTCCAGATTGCATAATTGAATGCAGTCAATTTTATCATGTTGCCAAAATTTTCCTCCATTTAATTATGCATAGAAAAATAATAAATAGAGCAACCTAGCTCTAATACCACTTGTTGAGAAAAATATTTGTGGGGAATGCCTAGAAAATTTTTCCCTCTTTCGTTCTGTGAAAATTAAATAGGATAAAATACTAACTGAAAGCAGTAAAGATGAATAATAAATAACACCAGAATTTTAACGTGGAAAACCCTCCAAGGCAAAGGGAAAAACCACGGGACCGTAGTCCATTTCAAACTTCCACTATGATAAATAATGGGATACAACTTCACCCAAAGGTCGATCTCTCTCTGTCTTCAATTTGTGGATCTGAACCTCTCACAAATTGGATAACGCACTCAAAGATAACTCTCTTTCTTGGAAGAGGAAAACTGTTTCTTCCGCTACTCTGATCTGATATTGTTGCTTTTTGTATATTCTTCTCCGTTTAGGAGGACTCCTATTCATAGGAGCAAATACAATCCCAATTAGAATTGTACGATACAAAATCATGTAGATTTATCTCCTAATCTCTCGTGATTTTGTATATATGAGAATATCACTTTGATTTCTTTCCCAATCTCCCTTGAGTTCTTGATGTGAAAGATCACGTTGATTTATCTCCCGATCTCTTTTGATATTTTCTTTTTCTTTTTCTTCTTTTTTTCCTTTTTTTTCTTTTTACTTTTAAACACTCACTACCATATTACTACAAATATACATAATTGCGTTGGCCTCTCCAATTGGGAGTGACCTACTCAACAATCCGCTGGATGTGGGCCATGATAGAGGTGCCCGCCATGTGTGGCTCCTTCACCGGGTTGCAGTTGGCATCGACCATGTAGTCGTCCTGCCAAACGCCTCTCGGCGGTGTGGTCGCAGCTTGGAACGCCACCATCACTAGCAGCGAAGTGACGACCATTAGTGAATCTCTCCTGGCTCGGCCAATCGGCTTCCACCGGGGGTCTTCTTAGAGCACTCAGTTTCTTTGATAGGGGTTTCCTTAAAGTACTCCGTTTCTTTGACGGGGCTTTCTTGGTGGAGAGTGATGGGGAGTCTTTAGGTGATCTTGAGGTGGTGGTGTGAGAGGTCATTCTTGGTGGTGGGTCAAGAATCGGATCATAGAGATATGGGACTGATTGGATGTCTTTGGAGAGTGAAGCTCCTGAGCTTTGAAGGGATGTCTCAATTTCAAGAACTCTCGAGCCTCTGGGACCCTGCTCAAGAATGTCTAGTGCTGTGAGGCCACTTGAGTTTGGTGTGTTCACCTCAAGTCCTGGGATTGTAAGCAAGAACTTTTTTTATCTGCACATAAATTTTGGGGATAAATTCCCCAGTGCAAGATTACTGAAGTCCATGTTGCTGGTCTCGAGACTGATCCTGGGAAGAGAAAGGTCCGGGGAAGTTCAAACCAGCAACAATCTAATTCCCGTTGGTTGCTCACTAATGGAATGGGAAAGAGCAATAAGCATCCGATTCTGAAGTCGAAGACTGCTTCTTCTATATCTACCGCCCAAGAACAACTAAGGCACGGCCCGGTGACACATTGTGGAGCATCTCATCCCGTGTTCATGGAACTGGTACTAAATGGAAGGAATTGGCGGCTCTTAACCCACACATATGCAACCCCAATATTATTCTCCCAAACAAAACCGTCGGAGTTGCGTTAAGGGGGTGCGAAACAGAACTTCTTGAAAGAGGCTTGTTTTTCAAGTCAAGCTGGGTTGAGTGAAGTTTATGAGCTGCGTTAGTTGTGGGCTTGCTGATTGAAACCACACATTGAAGTCGTCTAAGATAGATGGAAATGGCTCCCGCCTTTGAGAGCTCTCTTTACCTTCCCGGTTTTATGGACTGATTATCATCGCCTAAGGTACCAAGGATCTGTCTATGCAATTGTTTTCATCTCTCTGTTCTTCCATCCCACGTAATCGCCTTGCATATGAGCAGTAATTTTCTGCGTTTTATGTGGGATGATACGCTACCAATCCTTTGTCTTCGATTAGAACAAAGAGATCGGTCCATGAGATTTTAGGTTGCATTTCTGCCTTGTCCCTCCTCTACTTGTCTATATAAAGAAGAAAAGATCGTTTGGCAAGTAGTCATAATATCAGAGCTGGAATGTTGTTTTGGAAGAAGCACACGTTCTGGTATGTGAACATTACATATGAAACTAGCGCTACTTCGATTTCGACCATTGAGGGAGGATCAGCTTGCACGGCCTGCGAATGATAATGGAGTGTTTTCTGTGAAGTCTGTGTATCACTTCCTTAAAATTAGGCAGGGAAGATAGTGTAGGAAGTTCATGTAAATGGTGTGACTTTATTATGGTTTGGAGCCATGGGGTTGAAATTAATCAGACAGAGAGGCTCACTAGCTTTGATCAGATGGCTTTTGGACATCTATCAGCATTGGAGAAGAATATGAAGGAAGCATAAAAGAAGTGCGGATGCTTTTGAGGAAGGTGGGTTCGGTTGTTTGGTGTGATTGGAAAGAGAATGGTGAAGCTGTGTGAGACTAATCATAGAATGGCCCAATGTTGCTTTTACCTACTAATTTGCAGCATACATAGGAGTAGATCAGATTACTTTGTGGCCAGGCCTTCCCATTCTCTTTAGAAAGATTCGGCTACATGGGCGAGACATCTCTGATGAAGAGAGCTCGAAAATAATGCAAGATGGACTCTGCGTTTGGTTTGGTAGTCACATTAAATCGTTTGCACAAGTAGCGGTACTCAGAATGATCTTATGACATAGGGATTAAGTTAGAAAGAACATAGGCATCAAGAATATGCAATAATCCTTTGTCCCACCAGATGAATACACTTGATCTTGATATTGCCCCTAGAACTGCACCAACTCACACGCCCTGATATCCACTTCCAGGACCCGAACCATTCTTCGGTCGCCGTGACGAGAAATTGTTTTTTCAGGACACGAACCATTCTTCGGTCGCCTATTAAAACAATCAATGATTTGTCTAGGATCCAAACCTTTCTTCGGTCGCCTTGACGGGAGATGCACCGACCTTTCTCAGGGCATCTCATTTGTGGGTGCCTGATTTGTATCGAGGACACCAGTTGGTACCCGACCTTTCTTGGGAGATGCACCGACCTTTCTCAGTGCATCTGTTTTGTGGGGGTGTCTAACCTTTGTCAAAGACAACAGCTGGTACCCGACTTTTCTCGGGAGGATGCGCCGACCCTTCTCAGGGCATTGATTCTGGCAGATACTTGGACATTCACAAGCATATCAAAGAGTACCTGGATAATCACAAGTACTAACCTAGAGGATATTTGGGCCTTTGCAAGCATCAAAATGGATATTTTGGCTGACCATAGGCATTGAAGGGGTACTTGGATGATCACAAGTATGAATTCTTGGGGGATACTTGGACATTCACAAGTATCGAAGGGGTGCTTGATAATTGGAAATATTGAGAACATACCTTGGATATTTGTGAAGGTGTCCCACCTTCTGGCAATTGGGAAATATCAAGGGTGTACCTGGGATATTTGTGAAGGTCTCTCACCTCCTGGTAGTGGGAATATTGAGGATGGGTCTCGCATATTCGTGAAAGTCTCTCACCTCCTGGTAATTGGAATATCGAGGATGTACCTAGGATATTCGTGAAGGTTTCTCACCTCCTGGTAATTGGGGATATCGAGGACGTGCCCCGAATATTCATGAAGGTCTCTCACCTCCTAGTAATTGGGAATATCGAGGACGTACTTGAGATATTCGTGAAGGTCTCTCACCTCCTGGTAATTGGGAATATCGAGGACGAACCTGAGATATTCGTAAAGGTCTCTCACCTCCTGGTAATTGGGAATATCGAGGGTGTGCCCCGCATATTCGTGAAGGTCTCTCACCTCTTGGTAAATGGGAATATCGAGGGTGTGCCCCGCATATTCGCGAAGGTCTCTCACCTCCTAGTAATTAGGAATATCGAGGACGTACCTGAGATATTCGTGAAGGTCTCTCACCTCCTGGCAATTGGGAATATCGAGGGCGTACCTGAGATATTCGTGAAGGTTTCTCACCTCCTGGTAGTTGGGAATATCGAGGATGAACCTGAGATATTAGTGAAGGTCTCTCACCTCCTGGTAGTTGAGAATATCGAGGACGTGCCTCGCATATTCATGAAGGTCTCTCACCTCCTGGTAATTGGGAATATCGAGGGCGTACCTAAGATATTCGTGAAGGTCTCTCACCTCCTGGTAATTGGGAATATCGAGGACGTACCTTGGATATTCGTGAAGGTCTCTCACCTCCTGGTAAAGGGGAATATCGAGGACGTACCTAGGATATTTGTGAAGGTCTATCACCTCCTGGTAGTTGGGTAATTGCGGGTGCACAACGCAGTGGAATACTTGAGTATTCAATGATGTAATTTCGGGACAACTCGGATAGGTTGAGTGTCATGAAAAGGGAGTACCTAGATGGCGGCAGGTACTTGAAGAGAAGGGGATACCTAGACAGCGGTAGGTGTTCCAAGAGATACTTAGTTAGTCACAAGTATCAATACTCTGGGGACAAGTCGAAAAAATGGAGTATCCGAACGGTGGCTGGTACTCAAAGACAATGGGATACTAAGATAGTTGCAAGCATCCAAACTCAAGGGACGACTCGAATAGGTCGAGTGTCAACAGAGGGAGCACCCGGCAAGTGATGGGTACTAAAAAACAATGGGGTACTTAGACAGTTGCAAGCACCCAAACTCAAGGGACGACTCAAATAGGTCAAGTATTTAAGAAGAGAGTACTTGGACAGAGGTAGGTACTTTAAGACAAATGGTGATAGGGATATGCTTACCTGGCAATATCTCTGATCTCTGAGAGTATGTTTGCTATTTGCACAATATGCACACATGATTGTATATGCTGTAAATTCATGAGTTCAAATGAGATTCATGCATGATAATTTTATCAGTTTTGCATCATCTGATTTCCACTAGGGAAGATTTTGAAAGACAACTTTCATTTAGAATGTAGATGTCTTGAGCATGCCAGATGAGAGACTTTCAGTCTGAAGGGACTTTTCACTCACTCTCATGGAAAATGCTATCCTGACCATTAATGCAGGATTTATAAGGACCACACTATCTCACTATCATCATGTCAGCAGGGGTCTGAGTATTCTCGCAAATGGTAAAACTTTACCAATGTGAGAGGTCTTTGTTGAAACTGTGATGAAGTCTTGGTTAGCGGCTTATCAAAGGGGGCCATCAAGGTCGAAGTCGATGGACGAAAAATGCTGTACGATCATCTCCGGGTTTATAAGTCAAGGACCCTGCGAAAAGAGATAGAATAATCTTGCTCGTACTTCTTCGAGCGATGTTTATAAACATATGAAATCCTACGTTAATTGAAGTGCCCCTATTCTGAAGAGACTTTTTACAATAAGATGCAATGTAGGCTTGACTCATGTGTGAAAGGGTGAGAGCTAGTGATCACCTAGGCATTTGTCACCGATCTTTCTTCTCACGGTCCGATGAAGGTTCTATGGACCACAACAGCAATTTCTCTTGGGAGTACAAATGGCTGTGTTTTTTATTTGGGGCATTGGCCTTGCTTTTACCAGGCACACTACTTTTTCATGCCCCTATTCCTCTTTTCAATTTTTCATTCATGGGCATTGACCTTGCTTTTACCAGATACACTGCTTTTTTATGCCCAAGTTTTTGTTCTTGTTGCTTGAAGAACTGATCTTGACAAGTTCAAGCAAACGCCTTTGTTAGACTATTGAGTCTTCACCTTTTGTTGGCGCTTCTAATTATACTGCTCGAGTGGTAGCAACTTCTGCTTTGCCTCCATGTGAGGGTGAATTTACAGACTCAATTGAGTCGTACAATGGATACAAGTGCGTA